>JAJJWO010000526.1:0-49592 GCA_021655895.1 Fusarium sp. NRRL 66739
TAACCTTAACCTTAACCTTAACCCTTTAGCTTACTTTCTTTTTAATAAGATTTTAAATAAATACTATTAAGTAATATATAGTTTTCTTAAATCTATAAAATTATATATAATATAATTTTTAATTTTCTAATTGTCTTAAAAATATAATAATCTTATTTTATATAGGTATAAGCTTGCTTATATAAGCAGATTTTATCTATACGACCGGTCGTGCAAATATGGCGCGCCTTAAAACCAAGATGTAACTTTGGATTGATCATGGCCATTCATGGCCGATTGCCTTGCTTCAAGGTGGGAGGTCTCAGGATAGAGTCATCTTCACTCATAGCCTACAATGCGTGACTGCTATGTCATTCTTTTTCGCGGGAACATAAATAGTGGAGTTAGAATACTGTTAGATCTGAGGTTAGTGTCATGTCTTTTGAAACTGTCACTCTTTTGGCTAAGATAGGAACTATGTGAGTATACAAGAATTAACAATCTCGTTAAATTGTTCATCTCACCGTTTTATCCAAGAGTCTGAAGACAGTAATCTAATCAAAGTAAAGAAGGTCAGTAACTAAGAAAGTTACAACTAACAAGGGCACTTCAAAGGCCGTAGGTTCAACGTCGTGTAAGGTCCTGGGAAAACCGAGCCCCAAGTTCAGCGCGTAAGCTGATCGAAAGAAACAAATTAAACTATCTGATAGTATCTAATCTTATATACACCCACTAACAAGCGCCCAAAATACGACATAGTATATCCATACAAGACTCCAGGAAGGAGGCATCACCAACTGTCGACTTTGCGCTCACAATCAGTTTCAGTTTGTCGCCTGTCGGAACTGCAACGATGTGAACTGTGTTACTGCGAGGTCTCTCATCTGCCTCTGACCTATAGTGTTGAATAGGGATGGGAATGCCAGACAGCTCAAGGTTGGGGTTCTCTTCGACATTTTGATATTGCGTAACGATACCAAACTCGCTTGTGTCTTCGGGCCAGGATGTGCAATTGGTGGAAAGATGACCGATTCCAATGTTTTCAAAGGCCAAGCCTCCAATGTACTGATCCTGGATAGGTGATGATAGGCTCTCTATATTGTCATGATCCAAGTCAACGTGCGCTCGGACAGGCAGAGTAGTGACACAGGGGAAGACAATGTCACGTAGTGGCATCGACAAAGCTCCCCGCCCTGATAAGACACGACCGAAAAGGACATCACGCGATTTAGTGATGGATGCAATCATCATGGCACAGGCTGCGGTGAACCTTGTGGCAGGTGTATGACCAGAGTCCTTTGCCACTTGAGGAACGTCGACAGTTTTCTCAATCCAGACCATTTTGAAGTTTGACTCATACCCGCCCTCTATGGTGAGGTCTCTGAAATATGACATCGAGGATCCTTGCAGTAACGAGTTCCAGTATGAGTAGTCGACAGGTGACTGCAGAACAGAGACCAAGGTGGATAAACTAGGCTCGCGAGGAATTGATTCGCCATGATATAAGTCAGCCAGTGCCCCCAGGAGACGGCCAAAGCCGAGACCGTCGTACTGGCCGTGAAAGATGCGAATGACAAAGCGCATCTTGTCATCCTCGGCCCTAAGCAGCACTAGCCGCAGGAATGATTGTCCAAGGGAACGAGGCTGAGCATCCAACTCCTTGCAAAGTAGGTCAAAGCTGGTGGGAATGTCATGACAGACGTCACGGATCTCAAATGATACAGTGAGGTGTCTCAGAATGACTTGGTAGAAATCACCTCCGTGCTCGATGAAGATAGCACGCAAGATGTCGAAATGCTGGATGAGGTGCGAAAAGCTCTTTGCCAGGCGTGAGATGTCGATGGAAGGTGCTAAGTCGAGGAAGAAGTTATGGATTCCCACTGGACCACCATCGAAGGATCCGGTGAGGAACTCCCGCTGAGTATGGGACACGGGAAGGATATCCTCGATGGCTCCATAGCCCGCAGGGAGTAACTGAGGAACTTGGGTGTGGATGAAATCGTCAACATTGTCCACAGTCAAGAGGGAGAAGGGATCTGGCTCAGCAGCCGTCTCATGCGAAGTCGAACTCAAGCATCGAGCCATGTCTTGCAGCAATGGGTTACTGAGAATATCTGCAACGGAGAGGGATAAACCCTCACGCTGGGCTGAAGCCACAAGTCGCATCGCTTGAATAGAGTCACCACCAACACTGAGGAAACTGTCGTCTGCCGCCAAGGTCTCGGGATCCAGGCCAAGTAGGGTAGCCCACAGTTGCTGCAGACACCTCTCTTCTGGGGTGGTTATTGGCTGCTTGTTAGAACCAACATTCGTGAAAGCTGCTAGTTCCTTGTGAGAGTATGCTGAGACCTGTTGGCGAAGGCGTCTGCGATCTGTCTTGCCAGTTGTCATAATGGGAATGCTGCGTAACGGCATATATGCTAGAGGAACCATGTAGGCCGGAACCACGGCGGCAAGCCGTGTATTAAGGCCCTTGGTCATGTTGCCAACAGCAGCAGAGAGCTCCTCTTCTGTCATGGCCTCTGAGTTTGTAGGAACGACAAACGCAACCAACACCTGGGCATCGCTGGCTCGCGGCGTCACGGCTTCCACCACTGTCTGAGCTTCTTTCTCTCCCAGGTGCCGAGAGATGTGGAGTTCGACTTCGCTCAACTCAATACGCTGACCTCGAATCTTGATCTGCGTGTCTTTACGCCCAATAAAAGTCAGACTGCCGTCTTCGTTGTATCGGACCAGGTCCCCAGTCTTGTAGAGACGTCCCTTTCGGCCTAGACGACCTTGCAAGAGAAACGGAGGGTCTTGGATGAAGGATGCGGCAGTCTTGACAGCATCGTTGAGATAGCCTTGTCCTACTAGAGGACCCTCGATCCACAACTCTCCAACAGCTCCGACGCTGACCAATGTAGGCTCTGGAGATAGCGTGTCAACAACCCAAGTGCATGCGCCATATCCCACACCGATAGCACGATCGAAAAGATTCTCTGTAGCCCAAGTCACTCCAATGGTGCACTCGACTGGGCCATAGGCGATGCGGACCTTGGTCAAACTTGTCAAGCGATTGATGTGAGCCTGACTGACGGCTTCACCACCTGTTTCAATCACCCGTAGAGACTGAATGACTGAATCAGGCAGAATATCCGTGACTGCAGCCGTGAGAGTTGCTTGATTGACACGTAATCTCGTCATCGCCCCTGCAATGTCGTCTTTTCTGTCGTTCTCTGATGGTGTACATAGGCAACCTCCTGCAATCAAGGTCTGGAAGATGTTGTACCAAGCCACATCAAAGGCGTAGGAAGCAAAGTCAAAGACCCTGCCGTCAGCCGAGAACATGTGGCCTTGATGTCGAACAAGGCTACTGAAGTTGGAGTGCGATATCATCACACCTTTGGGCTCTCCCGTACTGCCTGACGTGAAGGCTAGGTAAAGCGTACTCTCGGGATCAACTTCGGGCAATGGTGGTTGATTATCAACAATAGGTAGCAGAGCATCGAGAGTAGCTTGATCGATCGAGATATTTGGACAAGACGAGATGCGAGATATCAGTGCGGCACCCTGTGCCGAAGAGATGGTGAATGAGGGGTTAGACTGTTTGACGATGGCTCGTAAACGTTCTTCTGGCTGTGTGACATCTAAAGCAACGGCAGCCGCACCAATCTTCATGACTGCAAGCATGGCAACTGGAGTCCAGACCGACTTTTCGAAGCACAAGGGCACAATAGGCTGAGACGAGAAATCGATACCGAGCCCCCTGAGGTGATACGCGAGCGCTGTTGAGTATTCGTCTAGCTCGCGATATGTTAGCGTGCCGTTCCAAGCCTCCACTGCCAAAGTTGATGGCTGCTGATGAGCCGTTCTGCTGAAAAGGCTGTGCACGCAATGACTGGACGTCTCTGGTACTGCGGAGTTCCATGCCCAGATGTCACTTAGGTCCCTGGGGCTAACCATGCCCAGGTCACCGAGCTTGGATTGCGAATGCGCAGGCTCACAGAGCTGGCGGATGATATGCCCGAATTGTTCCAAAAGTCGTTCTCCGCGGCTCTGCTCGATAACCCTTGAGTCAGTACTAAGGCTGAGTTGTAGACCATGTCCGTTGTGTTCACAGGTGAGCATGACGGCGTATGTGCTGAATCCATCCGTCCCCCCTAATGCACTCTCATCAAGTGCACGGGTGGACGCGAAGAGACTCCCAGGAACAGTGCCATCCTTCTCTTGGCGTGACTCTCGTTTAGCTGGCTGAACCACAAGTAGCGTTTGGAAACGACAAGCTTCCTGTGCTTCAGGGCTGACACGCTGGATGTGTTGCAGGCCTGTCTGCTCGTAGCGGGTTGTATGAGCAGCACTGTCTTGGATCTCGCTTAACAAGTCTTGAATCTGGTGATTACGATTTACCATGACTCGCACAGGAACAGTCGCGATGGTAGGACCAGCCATATGCTCGACGTCGCGTATAGGAGCCTGTCGACCCGATACAACGGCGCCGAATACCACGTCTGGTGAGCTTGTGACGTTGGACAGGAGTGTTGCCCATGCCAGTCGTATTGTAGTCGACATTGTGAAGCCTGAAGGAGGTTGAACAATTCCCTCGACTGTCCGATCTATGAGGGTATCGGCTCGCGGCTGGAACGTGGCTGATGGAAGGGATGGATACTGAGGGGCCTGGCAGTCCGTGAACTTGCCTTTCCAGAATTCATCAGCTGCACCTCCGCTCGTCGAATCGATAACGTGCTTAATGAATGGCTGGTATGGAACGATGCGAGGGGCGTTTCCTGTGGTGCTATAGACCTTCTCGACTGCATCCAGCAGCAATGGAACTGACCAACCATCATAAAGAACGTGGTGAATTGACCACACAAATTTTGTCTTTCCATCGTGGGGATCTCTGTAGAGGCCAACCTGACTGAGAGACGTTCCTAGCCCCATGATGCACCGCTCTTGTTGTTGTTGATGTAAAGGACGGGAATCATCATAGGTCAGCCACTCCGTCGGTTCGTCGACAACCACCTGAACTAGTCCGTGATCAGGGAGGTCTACTACTCGTGTGCGGAGGATAGGAGTATCAGCTGCCAGCGCTTCCCATGCCTGCTTGAACTTGAGGGGATCAATGTTACTTTGCAGGTCCCGCACAGTTTGGTTGATGTAGTCTCCAGCCCTCCGCGCAGTCATGGCCAAGAGGCCTTGTTGTAGAGGCGTGCAGGGGAAGACATCGTCGACTTGCAACCCATGCACATTGCACAGTGACGCCGCTTGTTTGCGGACCGTGGGAATGTCTGCAGCAGGTCCCAGAAGGGAGAAGGGCTTGACAGTCTCGTCGATGCTGTCTTGGACCCTCAAGAGGTTGGCTTGACTGCTGAGTACTGGGTTGCTGAAAACATCAGCAACGGTGAGCAAGAGTCCCTGGGAGCGCGCTGCACCAGCCAACTTCATTGCCTGGATCGAGTCACCACCGAGTCGAAAGAAACCATCGTCTGCAGTTATACTCTCACGCTCCAAGCCGAGGGTATCTGCCCATAGCTGCTGGAGTTGCCGCTCTGCCCAGGTTGTTACAGCCCTCGATGATGATGATGCTGAGAGAGGTGTCACCAGTGCTGTCAATTCCTTAGACGAGAGCCTTTCAGCTTTCTGACGAAGTGTTCGCCGGTCTGTCTTGCCAGTTGTCATTCTGGGTATGGCCGAGATCGGGATGTAACCACTGGGGACCATATACGTAGGCACCGCCGCGGCAAGACGACCATTGATACCAGCAACCATCCCCGCCACGGTCTTTGTGCACTCTTCATCCGTCATTGTTGTTCCGCCTAGCGGAGAAACGAAAGCTATTAGCATGGCCGAATCGCTTCCATGTGGTCTGATGACTTCTGCCACAACCTGAAGAGCATCTCCCCTCTGGGTTTGGGATGGATCGCGCCCTTGACCTTTGGCTTGAGCCTCTGTCAGTTGTCCCAATACATGCCGTTCCACTTCTCCAAGTTCTATGCGCTGCCCACGAAGCTTGACCTGGGTATCCTTGCGGCCGACAAAGACGAGGGAACCATCTGGCTTATACCTCACGAGATCTCCTGTCTTGTATAGGCGCCCTCGGCGGCCGGGCACGCCCGAGCCCCCCCTTAAAAGCCATGGGGGATCTTGGACGAAAGATTCAGCCGTCTTAGGTGGGTCATTCAAATATCCACGTCCCACCAATGGCCCTTCAATCCACAACTCTCCAACACATCCAACACCTGCCAAGCACTCAGATAACGGATCTACAACCCAAGTGCAGGCACCGAGTCCCCTGCCAATATCCCTGTCACCCAGCTCTTCCCAAGCCCAAGTCACTCCAACCGTACATTCAACAGGGCCATAGGCAATGCGACATTTGGTGCCTAGGGCCTTGATGCGGTCGATCTGTCGTTGACTAACTGCCTCACCACCCGTTTCTACCAGTTCAAGTTGCTCGATGACTGAATCATCCAAAACTTCGAGTACAGTTGACGTCAACGTAACTCGATTTGCACCGAGGTCAAGAATTGACTGAGACAAGTGGTTCTTCCTCTGGTCTTCCGAAGGTACGCACAAGCAACCGCCCGCACAGAGCGTTTGGAACGCATTGTACCAAGAGACATCAAAAGCATATGACGCAAAATCGTATACCCGGGAGTCCCTGCTGAATCCAAGCGGCTCTTGTTGATGTTTAATACCGCTGGTGAAGTTGTCATGGGTGATCACAACACCTTTTGGCACGCCGGTACTGCCAGAAGTGAATGCAAGATAAAGTGCGGTCGATGGTTCAACCTTGATAAGGCCTCCTTCCATGAGAGGCATGTTTTCGATCTCGTCGTGGCACACACAGACATTATGTTTGTAGCCTGGGACCCGATTCGCCAGGCGAGTCATGATGTCTGCGCCTTGAAGAGATGATATAGTCAGTTCTGGGTTTACCTGGCTGATCATAGCCCACAGCCTCTCCTCAGGCTGTGAAATGTCGAGTGCAACTGAAGTGGCGCCTGCTTTCATGACAGCCAGCATGGCAATGGGAGTCCACATGGATTTCTCGAAACACAAGGGGATGACCGTCTCTGTGGTAGCACCAAGGCTTACAAGATGGTGGGCTAACCTATCAGAGAATGCCTCAACTTGACTGTATGTCAGAGTACCATCCCATGCGTGTATTGCCAAGGCATTCGGCTGATTCTGGGCTGTCAGAGAGAATAGATCATGAACACACTGGCCTGCTGACTCTGGTACGCTCGCATTCCACTGCCAGATGGACTCCAAGTCGTGGGAACTCAGTCTTTCCAGCTGGGATAACTTGACATGCTGCTTATCTTGATCAATGAGCTGCCTGACCAGATGTTCGAATTGCTCTGCCATTGTAGTCGGCTGCCTCGCGCTTGAGAATACATTTGAGTCAAAATGAATCTGTAGCTGTAAGCCAGCCTCTCCGAGCTGACACTCGACAGACATAGCGTAGGTTCCGAAAGCAGCAGCGTTCGACTGTTGATCATCGATTTCAAGCTTGAAAACGCTGTCACTCGCTGGAGTGTTCTTGGCCTGGTCTGCCTGAACCACAAGCAGTGTTTGGAAATGACAATCCTGGATTTGGCGAATGTGATGAAGACCCATCTGCTCAAAGTCTATCATGGCGATGCCCTGTAC
Source organism: Fusarium sp. NRRL 66739 (assembly GCA_021655895.1). NCBI lineage: Eukaryota > Fungi > Ascomycota > Sordariomycetes > Hypocreales > Nectriaceae > Fusarium > Fusarium sp. NRRL 66739. The sequence continues at coordinate 7,615 of JAJJWO010000526.1, forward strand.
CTGTACCTGTTGCAAAAGACTTTCGATGCTTTGAGTCCAGTCAAAACGCGTTCGAATAGGTACAGTAGCGATAGTTGGACCCATCATCTTTTCAATGCCCGGTATGGCGGCTTGTCTACCCGTGACCGTGGCACCGAATAGCACGTCAGCTGAGTTGGTGTAAGATGCCAAGATAAGTATCCAGGCTGCTCGAACGAGGGTAGAAGCCGTGATGTCACTTATCTGAGGCCAGGCCAGTCCCGTAATGTCGTGTGTGACAGTGCAATCTATCCGCGGCTGGTAGTCTGCGAAAGGGAGAGGAGGGTACGCCAGAGCCTCACAATCTTCTAATTGACTTCGCCAGTAATCGGTTGCTGCCTCACTCCGAACCTTGGAGATATGCTTGACGAAAGCTTGAAACTGAGCAGAACTGTCACTGGGAGGTTCTTGTTTGTGATAGGCCATCGCAAACTGTTCAAGGAGAAGCTGCATGGACCATCCGTCGTATAGCGCATGGTGAAGGGTAAGGACAAAGTACGAGGCCTCATCAGAAGACCCATTGACAAGACCATAGAGAGCAAGCGGACTGCCAAGATCCATGGGATGTTGGGAATGCTTGGCCACAACATCTTCAACATGATGGTCAGTTATCCACTCGATTGGGCTCATGGTGATAGCTTGTAGTGAGCCTTGGCCAGGCAAGGTGACTATGCGAGCCCGTAAGATATCGACAGATGCGACAACCCGCTCTACTGCTCCACAGAACCGATCCACGTCCACTCCGTCTTGCAGTTTGAGCACGGTATGGTTGACGTAGTCTCCCCTTCTCTTTGCCGTGAGGGCGAGAAGACCTTCCTGCAGCGGTGTACAAGGGAAGAGATCTTCTATCTGGTACTCCTTGAGTCCACACATGATGGCAGCCTGTCTTCGGGCTTCTTGCTGCTGGACTTCCAGTCCAAGTAGAGAAAAGGGTTTGATATGGACCTCTACTTGAGATGGCTGCTTCCCAAGCTTAGCGAGGTCGCATAGCTTGGGCTGCCTGAAGATGTCGGTGACTGTCAGAACTAGGCCGCGTCGCCTTGCCAAGGCCACGAGCTGCATTGCCGCGATGGAGTCACCCATATGCAAGAAACTGTCATCTGCACTGATGATGGCTTTGTCTATGTTCAGCAAAGACGCCCACAGCTCTTGCAATAGAAGTTCCTCTTCTGTAACGGGTGGTCGTTTCTTGTGCGAAGGATCGAGGTCTGCAATCTGCTCCAATGTCATTGCGCAGCCAATCTGTCGCAACTGACGACGATCTGTCTTTCCTGTGGCTGTTGTAGGGATCTTTTCTATTGTCATGTATGCCATAGGCACCATGTACACCGGCACTCGCTGGCAGAGTTTACGCTCCAGTGATGAGATGACATCTCCCAGCTGTCTCTCGGTCATGTGCTTCGGGTTTCCGTTGGTGCTGAGGAACCCTACCAACATAGTATTGGTCCCCTGTTGGGGAGTTATGACTTCTGCCACGACGGAAACCCCTGAAACATCGTCATCAGCCAGAATCTTGCGTATGTGATGCTCGACTTCGGTAAGCTCGACTCTCTGACCTCTGAGCTTGACCTGGGCGTCCTTTCTCCCAACAAAGGTGAGTGATCCGTCAAGCTTCTGTCGTACAAGATCTCCTGTCTTGTATAGACGACCTGAACGACCCGGATGGTTGTGCTTAGGCCAGCCTCGAAGGAGCCAAGGTGGATCTTCCACGAATGAAGCCATCGTCTTGACCTGATCGTTGAGATATCCTCTGCCTACCAGAGGACCTTCGATCCACAGCTCTCCAACAGATCCGACTGGGACAAGACGCCCGGGGAAATCGGCGTCTACCACCCAAACACAAGCTCCCAATGGATGACCGATGTTGGAGTCCTGGATGTCATTTGAAGCCCATGTCGCTCCGGCGGTGCATTCAACAGGGCCGTATGCGACTCGGACCTTCGTATGAGCACTGATACGATCAATGTGAGCTCCTCTTACGGCCTCTCCACCCAACTCGACGATACGTAGTCGTCTCAAGACTGAAGCATCAAGCAGCTCTGCAACCGTAGGTGTGAGCGTGATAGAGTTGGCCTCTAGCTCCACGACAGATCCTGGCAAGTCATTCTTGCGCTGATGCTCAGAGGGAACACAGAGACAGCCTCCGGCAGTCAAGGTCTGGAAAGCGTTGTACCAAGCAACATCGAAGGCGTAGGATGCAAAATCATAGACCCTCGAGCTTGAGGTGAAGCCTAAAGCCTCTCGCTGGTGCCGGATCGCACTAGCAAAGTTGGAGTGCGTGATAACAACGCCTTTGGGCTCACCGGTACTCCCAGATGTGAATGCCAGATAGACGGTACTTGATAGTTCAACAACTGGAAGCTTCCGTTGAGCAACAGGGTCGTCTTTCTCTAAAGACGACAACACAGTCAAACTTTGCTGGTCGACGACAACATTTGGAATCTTGCCATGTCCAAGATCAAGAGCAAGATCTGCGGCGCTGGTAGAACTAAGTGTAATTCCAGCATTGACCTGTCTGAAGATAGCGCCAAGTCGTTCTACCGGTTGAGTGATGTCCAGTGCTACAGATGCTCCACCGGCCTTCATGACGGCAAGCATAGCGACTGGCATAAACATAGACTTCTCAAAGCAGAGCGGTACAACTGACCCAGGACCGATACCGTGATCGATGAGGCGGTAAGCGAGCTTTGTAGAGACTTGGTCTAGCTCGAAATATGTCAACGCACCGTCCCAAGCGCAGACTGCCGGTGAAGTCTGGTGTTTTGTGGCTGTCTCGCTGAACATGTCATGAACACACATGTCGGATGCATCAGGTACCGTCGCGTTCCAGTTCCAAATGTCATCCAAATCCCGCTCGGATAGTATCTCCAAGTCCTCAAGCTTGGAGTTGGCGTAAGCTGGGTCACACTGTTGCTCCATGATATGGCGGAGAATGCCTGCCATTCTGGCCATAGAGTCTTCCTCCAGTATGTTGGTATCGAATCTGAAGTGAATAGCAAAGCTATCGCTAGTCCTTTGGGCAAACTCGACGTGAAGGGCACAGATGGGGATCCCTTCAACCTTCTTTTGTGTTTCGTTGATAGAACGAGTTGAGAGAATAGTCTGGAACTGGCAGAATTGCTTGACCCTTTCGTTGGTTTTGCCAATAGCATGTAGGCCAGCGTGGGCATACTGAGTTACTTGGGTCACCGTCTGATCTAAATGGTCAAGGAACTCTCCGACAGGTGTTTGCCCTTCTACTACAGCTCGGACTGGGACGTAGGCTGAATGTTGGGCTTGACGAGCATTCAGTGAGGCACCAAAGACTACCTCTGAAGAATGATTCGCTTGAGCCGCTGCGATCGACCAGGCTCCCCATGCTGTAGCGGAAAAGGAACGCGATGAGGACAAAGACACCCCACTGTAGCTGAACTCGAGACGTCCGTCAAGCTTGGGCATGTATGTTGTGTTTGGAAGCAAAGGGAAATGGACGGCATCGGAACCCTCGAATTGCTTCTCCCAGAAATCGTTGACAACGTTCTCTTCCAAGCCTACTCTCCACTGGAAGAAGTCGGCTTTAGCACAGCTTGTGCTGGTGTTTCTTGGCTTTTCCGACGATGAGCTCTTGGCAGCGTTTTCAAGAATGTACAGAATTGCAGCTTCCAAGACATGGCCGACTTCAGTCGCTGTATAGTCGCTAACCGAGCCCTTTCTGTAGTTGAGGACGAGCTCCGTGCGCTGGCTCTTCTGTGAAGCACTCAAAGCAAGATCGTACTAAATTGTAGCCAAGTCAGTCATGACCGTTGACGTACTCTAGAAGAATATGGGAATTATCAGCTTACCTCGTGTGGATCTTCGCCGCCCTCTACTCGCATTCGTAAATCTTTCATAGTTCCATTCTTTCCTTGTTGCTCCTCGTCATCGTTGAGCACAGTGACTGTGGTATTGAAGAGACGACTTCCAGAAAGCCCGCCGAGCTCGCGGTGAATCTCGGCAAGTGATGTATGCTGGTGGGAAAAGTGGCTGATCGAGTCTCGATGAGTTTTGTTTAGAACGTCGTCCAAGTCCTTGCCTAGATCAATGAAGCCGACCAACATGTTGATGACAGGTCCCACCAGCTCTTCTATGTTGGCAACCTCTGCACTGCGACCTGAGGTCAAGTAGCCAAAGCAAACCTGTCTCGTATCGATGAACTGCGACAGACTGAGTGCCCAAGCTACCTGCAGGAGAACTGAGCGAGTGATTCCCCTTTCTCGACAAAAGTCGTAAATTCTGAGTGAGATATCAGGATCGACCACGGGCAGAAACCCGTATTCATCGTCGGTATGGCCATTCGTGGGGAAGTGACATGGCTGTGCCTCAGATAGAAAGCCTTTCCAGTATTCTAGTCGCTGACCACGGGGTGTCATCTGGATCTGCTCCACGACTTCACGGAACTGTGGCGCCGTTGGCAAAGACTGACCGCTATAGGCGCTCGCTACGTCATGCGCGATGACTGTCATTGACGCTGCGTCGCTCATGGCGTGGCTGATTTCAAGGCGGCAGGCAACTCTTCCTGTTCTGGGTTGACAACAGATAGCTACAGCACACTGTGGCTGGCCAGGGGTAAAGCTGGGTGATGATCTAGTGCGCAAAGCTTCAACGGGATCGAGTTGGTCTGATTCTAGAAGCTCAACACGTGGTTGAGCGTCAGCCAAGACGACCTGCAGCATACCTCCAGTCTCGGGATGTTCAATAAAGACAGTGGATAGGATCGAGTGTCGTCTGAGCGTCGACGCCCAAGCTGTTTTCAACACGGTTGGTGATACCGACATATCATCATACGTGCTCTGGCATGACCACAGAAAGTTGGTGGCGTAGGACGCGGTACCTCGCTTCTGGCTTATCAAAATGCCTTCTTGCAATGGCGTGCAAGGATAGACATCGTCAACATCACCTGCGTCAACTCCGACTTGGGCCAGATGTTGCTTGAACAACGTCTTGAGGCCAGCGTACGAGATATCAGCAAGAGGGAAGTCAGAAACAGTGAAAGGAGTGTTTGAGTTTGCCAGTTCGTGACACAGGTTCTTGACGATGGCAGAAACACGGCCTGTCCACTGGTGGAGACGTTCTTGGTGCCTCATATCCTTGCACCATATGAACTCTAGCTTCATCTCACCACTCTGCACTGCGGCCTCAATCTCGACAAGCGAGACGCGGCGGACTTGAGGGGAGGCCACATTCAAGTCCAAACTTGTGCCATCTGGCTTGAGAAAGCGGCTGAAAGCAGACTCATTGCTTTCCAGTTGCTGATAGACGCCAGCGTAGTTGAGTAGAAGTTCGACGTGGTCATGGTTTCCAAATGACTTCCGCCCGCGCTCGCTGTTGTATCTGCTGGCAAAGTACGGCTGTCCTTTGCCAGGAACACTCCTTCGAAGGTCTTTGACGACTTTTATCAACTGCGTGACATCGTCAACATCACGGGAGTCGCGTGATACTTGAAGAGGATAGAGCGTTGTGAACCATCCGACAGTTTCCGAGAGGTCTACTTCTTGGTTACCAGTCTCCCTCCCATGGCCTTCAATAAAGATCGGCGGCAGTGCTTCTCGCTCTGGGAAAGTGGAAGCAAACGTCTGTAACATGGCCACTACTAGAATATCCAGTGGCTCGCAATCCAGTACACGGGTGCTGTTTCCAAGAAGCCGTGTTGTGGTTTCTGCATCGATGGTTGTTTCGAGAGTCGTTTGCCGATCGAGTGTGTTTCCTTGCGGACTGACACTCCAAAAGTCGTATTTAGTCAGATCAACCTCAAAGGGTAGTACTTCTGAGGTAGTCTCAAGCATTTGGCTCTCATCCTTCTGTATCTGACTCCAGGCTGGGAAGGGAGTTGGGCTTGGCACAGAAAGCTGGCCGTCTAGATACTGTTGCATGTCATTCCAGATGACACGCCAAGAGACTAGATCAATAACTAGATGATGTGCGCTCATAAGCAATACCTGTACTCCGTCCTGTAGTTGAAAAATATCCACAGCAAATACTGGTCCGTTTCGTATGTCGAAACAAGTCTGCCTTGCCTGGGCTTTGGATTCAAGTTCTTGCAGCGACTGTACATGATCGTGAACCAAGAAGGAGTAGACGCTCGACGAATACGGCTCGACGAACTGCTCCCATGTATCGTTACTGCTGGGGCGGAATCGTGCCCTAAGCATCGAGTGTCGTGCTACCACCGCTTGAGACATGGACCGAATTACATCGTGCTCAATGGGCCGGTTGAGCTTTAGGATGAAACTCTGGTTGAAATGCTCAATGCCATTGGGGTGAAAGTTGAACAACATCTGCTGAATGGGTGATAATGGCCAGGCTCTTGTTGTCTCGTCAGCCTGCAGGATCGCTGCCGTAGCACCTACGGCGGACGGTTGCTTCTTTTCTCCGCAGCGTTCGGCGATACGTTCGATAGTCTGTAGCCCCAAGATATCTCCGACCGTGACATGGATATTCTGTCGTCGACACCTCGATACTATCTGCATTGCTGTGATGGAATCACCGCCTAGTTGCAGAAATCGTGCTCTTGTCGATATTGTCGATGGGCTCACGTTCAGCACGGCAGCCCAAATGTCTCGGATCACAGATTCAACTTGGTTTTGTGGCTCAGTAAAGTCTTCAGCTTGTTTCTCGGCAGTTTGTAGATGTGCTGCTGCACCAATTCGTCGAAGAAACTTGCGATCCGTCTTTCCCGTCGTAGTCATGGGAACACTCTCGAGGGGGATATAACCACTCGGGACCATGTACGAGGGGACCACTGCCATCAGTTGATCTTGAATATCCCTCGTCATGTCTCTCAATGTATCTTGCAGGTCTTCTTTGGACCTCCGCGCTGAGGTTGGCGGCACAACGAATGCGACCAGGGTCTGCTTGTCACCAACCACCTCTGCTAGAACTTCTAGACCCTCGCATGAATTCCCGTCTTCAGTCATTCGACTGTGGATGGTCTGATAAACGTGATGTTCAACCTCACTCAGCTCGACTCTTTGTCCTCGGATCTTGACTTGTGTGTCCTTGCGCCCAACAAACATCAAGCTCCCGTCGCTGTGATAACGCACCAGATCTCCCGTCTTGTATAGACGTCCGCATCGACCAGGGTATCCAGACGCTCCGTGGAGTAGCCATTGGGGATCTTGTACAAACGAAGCTGCCGTCTTTGTTGGATCATCTAGATAGCCTTGACCGACCATTGGGCCTTCGATCCATAGTTCTCCAATACAGCCAAGTGGTGCGAGATGTCTTTCTGTTATTGTATCGACAACCCAGGTGCAGGTTCCATAGCCTCGGCCGATGGTCGTTGATGAGGCGTTCACCTCAGACACAGTCGAAACAACAGTACACTCAGCCGGACCATACGCGTACCGAACGTTTGTATACTCCCTAATACGGGCAGCTTGTTTAGCGTCTGTAGCTTCGCCACCGAGTTCGATCACGTCAAAGGTTTTCAGGGCATCAGGTTCCAGGAGCTCGGCCACCTTTGGCGTCAGGTTCGCGAATGTAGGTTTCATGCGCAGGATTGCCCCTGAGGTGTCGTTGCGTCTCTCGTCCTCCGAAGGAATGCAAAGGCAGCCGCCAGCATAAAAGGAGTGCAGAACATCGTACCAAGAAGCATCAAATGCGTAAGACGCAAAGTCGAAAACTCGCGATTTCTCGCTGAAGCCAATTTGCCGTGTCTGGTGTAGAAAGGCACTGGCAAAGTTTTGGTGCGTGATGACCACTCCTTTGGGTACTCCTGTACTTCCGGATGTGAAGACTATATATAAGGGGTCGAAGGGTGTGACTTTACGGAGGACTGGTTCTGTCATCGAAGCCTCCGACTGGGGTTTCGAGCAGATGCTGTCTATAATAACTGTCTGCTTTCCAGGGAACAGCTCCTTGGCTGCTCCAGCGTTCTTGTCCAAGCACAAGACGGCGAAGGCGTCAACTTGGTCGACTATTGCTCGCAACCTTTGCTCTGGCTGCGTCACATCCAAAGCCACTGAAGCTGCGCCAGCTCTCATGACGCTGAGCATGGCCACTGGCACCCATTTTGACTTGTCCAGGTAGAGGGGAACAATAGTACCAGGGCCAATACCGAGTTGTTGGTTGAGATGTCTTGCTACTCGAGTAGCGAGGCTATCCAACTCACGGTAAGTGAGATCTCCGTCCCAGGCGCAGACTGCCGGAGCCTCAGGGCGGGTGTTGATTGTCTCATCAATCATACTGTGCACCAACCGATCATTTCGTGCTGGTACTGTCGCATTCCAGGCCCAGATATCTTCCAAGTCTTGCTGGCTGGCAGCTGAGACATCGCCAAGACTGATGGAAGAGTCGGGTGTTTCGCACAGAACGCGTACGAGTGCTTCAAATTGCGAGGCCATTCGGTCAACCTGGGTACCTTGGATGACATGCGAGTCAAAGCTGATTCGCAGTTGTAACCCGTTCTCTTGGAGCTGGCAAACTGGCGTGAAAGAATAAGTGCCAAACGCCCGCATGTCATGCTCATCAGCTGCCTCTCCCCTAGGCTCAAATATGAGGCTGTCGGTACTCTGTTCACTGGGCTGAACTGCCAGCAAAGTTTGGAACTGGGTCGCCAACTCGCAAGATGGGCTCATCCGTCGGATTTGTCTTAGGCCAACGTGTTCAAATTCTGCCATCTCTGTTGTCTGCCCCTGAACCTGCCTCAAAAGGCTATCAATGCTTTGCTGCCAGTCTAGAGATGTGAGGATTGGAACAGTTGCAATTGTCGGGCCAATTATATTCTCAATGCCCAGTATGTTGGCGGCTTGTCTTCCCATCACTGTAGCTCCGAAAACCACGGCTGTTGTGTCCATATACCGGGCGAAAAGGATTGCCCAGGCCGCTCGAATGATAGTAGATGCAGTGATATCCGTCTTGTTCCACGAGAGATTGGATATCTGACGGTACGCCTGCTGGTCAACCTGAGGCACGTATTTGGGAGTCGGGAGTGCGGGAAATTGTGCAGCACCTTCAGCTGCTTCCAGTTGATGTTGCCAATAGGCGCTTGCACGTCCAGGGTCTATGCTGGTGATGTGCCTAACAAAGTTCTGGAAAGGTGGCGGTGCCTCAAGATGAAGTTCCTGGTAGGCCTTTTCGAGTTGTGCAAACATGAGCGACATGGACCAACCATCGTATACGGCATGATGTAGGGTAAGGAGAAATGAACTGTCGACCGTGCCAAATCTAGCCAGGGCCGTTCCTAGCTCCATGGGAATAGTCTTGTCGTGTCCAAGGAGCGTGTCGATGCCATCAACGTGGCTAAGGTTGGTCCAGTCTATCTTCTTGTTTTGTACGACAACTTGGACAAGGCCTTGATCAGATAGGTCGACTATGCGGGTTCGAAGTATAGGGGTCGACAGGACGACAAGCTCCCAAGCAGTACGTAGACGGTCCATGTCGACAGAAGGATTTGTATGCCAAGTGCTTCGGTAGACGTAGTCTCCAGATCGCTTGCTGGTGAGAGCAAGAAGGCCCTGCTGTAGCGGGGTGCAAGGGAAAATATCCTCAATGTCATCGACCTTGACGCCGCATAAACGAGCGGCCTCGAAGCGTGTCTCTTGACGCGATATACCAGGCTTGAGTAAAGAGAAAGGCTCCACGGGACTTTGGATCGGCAGGCTGGATGATTTAGTGGCTTGAGCAAGCTGGCTGAGCCTCGGATATTTGAAAACATCGGCAACTATCAGACCAAGGTTCTGCTTGTGTGCCGCAGCAACAAGTCTCATTGCAGCAACGGAATCGCCTCCGATGCGTAGGAAGCTATCGTCTGCGCCTATTCGAGTGATCTCGATACCAAGAACGGTAGCCCAGAGCTGCTGCAGTTGTCTCTCCATGTCTGTTGTCGGTGGTCGCTTGTTCAACTTCTCAGCGGCTGAACCGGTTGTCAACTGTTCCGAGGTCATTGACTTGACTGTCTCTCGCAGCCGACGTCGGTCTGTCTTGCCGGAAACTGTCATTGGAGTGCTATCAATGTGAATGAAAGATGTCGGGATCATGTACACGGGCAGACGTTGGGCCAGCTTCTCCTCCAGTTCGCTTGCTAGCTCAGCTGGGACGAGAGACCAGTTGCCCGCGTCCGCTTGATCTGTATGACTGGTAGATTTAGCTCGACTGAGGAACAATACCAGTGATTCCGCTGTACTGTCCTGTGGTTTGATGACTTCTGCCGTTGCGTGTGCGTCAGAGCCCAAGGAGTGTGCGTGCGTACTGGTAGCCAATACCTCCCGTACATGATGCTCGACCTCGCCTAGTTCAACACGCTGACCCCGGAGTTTGACTTGGACATCCTTACGCCCTATGAACTCTAACGACCCGTCTGTCTGGTACCTGACGAGATCCCCTGTCTTGTACACTCTTGTCCATCCTGCCACTCCAATATGAGACTCAGGCACTTCGGCTAACCACGCAGGGCTTTCGATAAAGGCCTCGGCCGTCTTCTTGTCGTCGTCGAGGTAGGAACGAGCCAAAGTTGGTCCTTGAACCAGAAGCTCGCCAATTGCTCCAATTGGTGCAAGTTTGTCATGGTCCTGAGGGTCTGCCACCCAATTGATAGAGCCAACTGCTCGACCAATGGTGCTAGGACTGGCATCCGGGGTCAAGCGAAGATCTCGGATTGCACAGATAATGGCACATTCTGTTGGGCCATACGCATTGAACAAATGCACGGAGCCTCTCCATCGAGTTAGATCCTGCTCTTGGACGGCCTCTGCACCAAGCACCAACGTATGTAAAGTAGTTAACTCGTGCGGATCAAGCAGCCGTGCCACTGTGGGAGTTAACAAGGTCCAGTTGACTTTGAGACGATTCATCGTCGACGGCAGTTCCGAGACTCGTTCGGTATCAGAAGGTATGCATACACAGCCTCCATGAATCAGGGTTGTCAATATCTCAACAATGCTTGCGTCGAAGGCGTATGAGGAAAACTGCAGAGCACGAGTATATGGGCCGAATCCCATGATGCTTCCGTGTGCTCTACAGCTAGTGGCTACGGCTCGATGCTCCAGCACTACTCCCTTGGGTCTGCCAGTGCTGCCAGATGTAAAGAGGACATATGCAGCGCTTCCAGGGTCAGAAACATCAAGAACGTTTTGGGCAGCGCCGTTGCCGTTTGCAACAGGCATTTGGCCCAGGGTTGCTCGAGAGACCGCTATACTGTGGACGACAGAGGAATCGTGGAAGGCCATGGCATTCTCAGCCGACGTCAAGATGACAGTTGCTTTTGTCTGAGCAAGAATGTCATCTTTACGAGCTTGTGGAAGTGATGGATCCAATGGGACAAATGCTGCACCGATTTTATGCACTGCCAACATGGCGACGACCACCCAGAGCGACTTCTCAAAACACAAAGGGATCATGTCTCCACGACCCAAGCTATGACTGGATAACTGATATGCAAGGCGGGTTGAGAGCTCATCGAGCTGTGAGTAGGTGAGATCGCCATCCCAGGCGCACACTGCAGCAGCGGCTGGGTCGTGTTCGATTCTTTCAGCGATGAGATGGTGGACACACGAATCGACGAGGTGAGGCAGAGCTGATGAATTCCATGACGATATCACCTTCAGGTGCTGCGTGCTGAGAAGCCCGATCTCGTTGATGGTCGATTGTCCTCTCGCTGGATCGCACAGCTGACGCAAGACAAGCTCAAACTGCTCAGCCAGATATCTCGGCTCTTGAACCAGATTTGGGTCGAAGCTCATCTGCAGTTGTAGCCCAGCAGTTGTAAGTTGGCACTCGAGTGTCAGAGCATATGTCTTCAGAACGCCAGAGCCACCATTCTTGCCAATGTCTCCATGTCCATCCTCAAATACGGCGCTTACGGCCTTTAGGACGGGTGGTTGGACGACCACGAGTGTTTGGAACTGGCTGGCTTGTGAGATATGGTCGCTTATACGTCGAATCTGATGCAGACCAGTTTGTTCAAACTCGGTCATGTCCACAGCTTGACTTTGCACTTGTTGCAATAAAGACTGGACCGTCTGTTGATAGTCGACTCGGAGTTGAATGGGAACGGTTGCGATTGTCGGGCCAGCCACATGCTCCACGCCAGGCATGGAGCCTTGTCGACCGGCTACTGTTGCTCCAAATAGAACGGCCCTTGAGTTGCTGTAGCTTGAAGAGAGAATCGCCCAAGCTGCACGTATAATAGCGGTTGGTGTGATACCCGTGCGCGGCCATCTCAGCCCAAACATATTGTACTCTAGAGCTTGATTCGCCATGGGTTGGTAGGCGGCTGAAGGGGTAGATGGGTAAGGCACAGCTTCCGAGTCATCCAACTGCGACCGCCAAAACTTGATGGCATTGCCTTGATCGACAGCTCGAATGTATTTGACAAAGGCAGGGAAACTGGTGAGTTGCTTCATAGTTTCCTGTTTGTAGGCTCTCTCAAATTGCTCCATCAACAGTGCCATTGACCAGCCGTCGTACAGAGCATGGTGTATTGTCAACGAGAAGTGACGCTTTTTGCTTGATGGATCTGAACCCTTGGTTACACCAAAACGGACCAGAGGCGTTCCCAATCCCATACGTTGGGCTTCCTCTGCCTCAAGCAGGCCTTCAAGACCTGGAACTATGAGCCACTGAACCTTGTCTTTGATGACGACTTGTGTAAGACCATGCTCACCACCCAGGTCAACGATGCGAGTTCGAAGGATGGGTGTAGAGGCAACGATCTGGTCCCACGCCTCTGTGAACTTGTCCAGGTCAACACCTTCGTGTAGTGCTAGCACGTTACGGCTTATGTATTCTCCAGTTCCATTAGACTTTACTGTGAGAGCCAACAAGCCTTCTTGCAATGGTGTGCATGGGAACGCATCTTCCACGAGATCAACGTCAACGGTACACAACTGCGATGCAGCTTGCCGGAGTTTGTGCTCTTCATGGCCAGAACTAAGAAGGGAAAATGGTTCTATGGTGTCAAAAGGTTGCGTCTTTGTGTGGCTGGCCACTTTAGCCAAATCAGCAAGCACCGGGTGTTTGAAGATATCGTTGACAGTGAATGCAACGTGTTGCTCACGCGCTGCTGCCACGAGACGGATCATGGCAATTGAATCACCTCCGAGCCGAGTGAAACTGTCGTTTGCACTGATAGTACTAGGATCAACCTTCAAGACCGCAGCCCAGAGGGTCAGGAGTGTCCTCTCCATCTCAGTCGACGGAGCCCGTCTTTCACCTCGTGACGGATCGAGGTTTGTAAGCTGTTCCATTGTGATTGAGCGGCCGAGTTCCCGTAACTGTCGTCTGTCTGTCTTTCCTGTGGCGGTCATCGGTATCCGCTCCACGGGAATGTAGGCCATCGGTATTTCGTAAGATGGAAGCTGTTCCGCCAACTTGTCTTCGAATCCAGCGGTAAGATTCATGATAAAAGTCTGTCTTTCCTCTTGGGAAGGATTGGCGATGGGATCAACCGCGATAAAGACCACAAGCATTGGGTCTCTTCCTTCAGGGGTAATCACCTCCGCCACTAACTGCACATCGGTGCCGTTGGCTAGACTCTTGCGTACATGGTGCTCTACCTCGCCCAATTCCACTCGCTGACCTCGAATCTTGACCTGAGAGTCCTTGCGGCTAATAAACTCAAGTGATCCATCCGGACTGTATCTCACAAGGTCGCCAGTTTTGTAGAGTCTTCCTCGTCGTCCTGGATAACCTGGTCCACCTCTCAGGAGCCAAATGGGATCTTGCACAAAGACTTCGGCTGTCTTTTCGGGGTCTCCCAGATAGCCCGATCCAACTGTTGGTCCCTCTAGCCACAGTTCTCCGGCTGTTCCCACGGGTACCAGCTCTTGTCCCTGTTCGGGCTCGACAACCCATGTATTTGTGCCGATAGGCCACCCAATGCTAACACTCGGGTTGTCAAAGTCGATGGGATTACCCGCCGTGCTTCTGACGGAGCATTCTGCAGGGCCATACGAGTTGAGCACAGTTGGTACAGACCGCCAGCGGGCTACGTCGTCCAGTGTCAGAGCCTCTCCGCTGAAGTTGACAAGTTGGAGGCCAGGGACCTGTGAGGGGTCTAATAATCTGCCTATCGATGGGGTGATGTCGGCAAGATTGGCACGCAATTCTCTCATAGATTCTTCGATGCCTGATTGTCGCTGTTCCTGACTTGGGACACAAAGGCAAGCTCCAGAGGTGATGGTATGGAGAATGTTAGACCAAGACACGTCAAAGGCGTACGAGACGAAGTCCCACACTCGTGCCTGGCGATGGAACCCTAGAGCTTGCTGCTGATGGTAATGGGCACTGCAGAAATTGCTATGTGTAACAATAGCCCCCTTGGGGGTCCCTGTGCTTCCCGAGGTGAAGACAACGTAGAGCATAGCACCTGGGTCGACGATTGGCAGCGCCGGGAGGTTCACTGTTGGCAGCTGCTGGTCCGTCAACATCTCTGGAACCATGACGGTCATGCTGTCGTTGGTAACTCTGCGAGCAAGTCCTTCGCTGACAATGGACGACACGATCAAAGGACTTGATGCTTGCTCCGTGATAGTCCTCAGGCGTCCTTCAGGTAATGTCACATCCAGCGCAACTGAGGCTCCACCAGCCTTCATCACACCCAGTACTGCGACCGACATCCACCTTGACTTTTCGAAGCAGAGGGGGACTAAAGCATTCTCCTGCAGTCCCTTCTTGATCAAACAATGGGCTAGTTTTGTCGAGAGCTCATCGAGCTGACCATATGTCAGGTCTCCATCCCAGGCACAAACTGCTGGTGCCTCTGGATCCTGCTTCACCCACTGTGCAAAGATTTCGTGAATACACTCATCATGAGTTTCCGGAACTTGAGCGTTCCACTCCCAAACACGACGCAAATCTTCCTCGGCTGCTGTTCCGGGGACTTTCTCAACCTGGTTGCCGGTATGGACGTTCAGGTCTTCACGACCTCCTTTCATATCCGCAGGCATCTTGACTTAGGGTTTTTGGATCACTGCATTACATGTCAGTATTGCCGTGGTATACTGAGCCTAAAGAATGGGTAGATCTACCTATCAACATCGATAAACTGTAAATCAATTAATTGTGCTTTGTGCCGATGGTTGTGACTTCAGGCTTTGCTATTTACTCGTGGTCAATGATACACTTTGCTCTGTTACATGTTATATCATACTGCATTGACTTGAGTCTCCAAATCCGTCTAGGTACATAATTTCTCAGTAGGCCAATTGATTACACCCCATGTCGTTTTCGAGCTGGTGTCTCCCAGTCTCTTCATGTAGATTTTGATCCTCCAGTCCCACTCAATTCAGGGATGCACCTTGACGCTGCAGATATCTTGTAGTAAGCGGCCACGGTACTCATCCTACCAGGTACATGCAGTTTTGGCCTTCGATGCATTCGCTCGGAGATGAGATATCGCCAAGACCATGATGCTACGACCTTCCGTTTACGGACTTTGAACCGCTGCAAAATATCGTTATAAGGGTTTCAAGCTCCAAACAATGTGACAGGTATCCAATCGACAATCCATATACACGAGCCCTGATAATACCTCATACTTCGGGCATGTTGCTGCTTCTAGCAAAAGATGGCTCTCAGGATCCAGCACGTTGGCACCAAGTGTGAGAGATTAACCGGTCAGACCGTCCATGGTTGCATGAATACCGCGTAAGAGGCGTCCCCCACGCTGCGGAATGTAACACAGTGTAGAGGGAGGGAGCTGCTTGAGCATCGCATCTTATCAATCACATCATATCAATCACATAATATCAACCAAGCAGCCAGACAAGGCTTCGAGATGGCGGCGCTTGAGGCCCCTTTGCGTGACAATGCGGCATTATTCGACAATCACACGGGCAAAGGGAATTTTAAAATTTATTAAGCAAGGATCTTCCAGGGCCTGTCAGCCCGTAAGTACAGAATGAGGCAGTGCTAAGCAGGATCCTGCCCTTCTACCATTATTAGAAAATACCTCCATGTGTCTTCTGGATTTGGCCCTGTACACAGTCCCTTGAAGAAGCACCGATCCGATAACGAAGCCCTGCCATGATCTGTTTTTAACTCTTCATTTCGGTGACTTTTGTAAAAAGCTCAAAGTGTTGAACCAAGGTGTAATTTTTGGGCTTCTTCGAGCTAACACCCAGGTCTCCTCAGATCCTCATGTAAATGTAGAACTCTTCTAGTGCTAAACCTAATGATAGCCGTTCTGCCCTTGAGCCAGGTGAACCTCGTAGTCCCCTTCAACTTTTGACTCACTGTACCCATTACCCGTCTTTTCCAAAGCATCGTGGCTGTGGCCATTCTGTGCGTGACTCTGACCGAAAATGCTCTCCACTACCTCAACACCTCGAATAGCGAGAACTGAAAGAAGAGAATCCGATAATCCGTGTGTTTTCTCATTGCAGCCCTGTAGCCAGATGCCTGCATCAGACGCCACAGTGCCCTCGCGGAACTGGACAGCGTAGTTTCTGTTGACTTCCCATTGCTTGCCATCGGGCTTGAGATGCTTCAAATCCTTCAACATGGCATCATGGGCATTTCGTACGTATCCGCAAGCCACAACAACCAGGTCAACTGGGAGGCTCTCTTTGATAGACACTTTGGTGTCGCTTTGGGATTTCAAAGTCTTTTGAAATCGAAGCTTGAGACACGGCTCCTCTTGAACCTCGTTTTCACTTACCTCGGCCACTTCTCGATTAAACAAAATGCGCCGGGGCCACAGTTCTGGCGAGTCATATTGTAGACCGTATGCATAGAGTTGAGAGTAGATGTCTTCAATGAGCTGTAGTCGCACGACACCATAGTTCGTGGCACGGTTCTCTTCAAGAGTTGCGGCTCGAGAGGTAGCACTCAGAGAGAAGAACTCATCAACGGCGTCGGGATCAAATATCTCGTTAACGCTTAGATGATCTTAGAGAATGTCACCACTAGAATAGAAATGGGCCACACTTACAAGGGCGAATCGTCACTAGGTTTCAGTGCAGAACCCCGAACGAGCATAATAGACTGCGTTCCCGGGAACTGGGTCGGGATATCGTTGAAGATCTCTGCAGCACTTTGGCCACCGCCAACTACCGCAACTCTTGCAGGCCGAGTACCCCTGGGGAAGAGCTTGGGCACCTTGGTAACATATTCCGAGGAATGAATGACTCTGGGGTGACCCAACTGCAACGTTCCCGGCATTTGGGGTCGACCACCAACGCCAATAACCACGTGCTTGGCTCGCAGCTGCGTCAGTTGGCCTGTCTGTGTGTTGGTTGATGTGACCAGCCAAGATCGTACAGCCCCAGTCGCAAGATCATGCTCATCTATCCCGATCTTGGTGACGTCCTGATTATAATCAACTACGTCGGTGAAGTGACCGGCACACCATCGCATGTAGTCTTGGTACTCAATGCGCTGAGGGAGAAAGGTCCCCAGATTGGTGAAAGGGACTAGCCGCTGGTTCTTGTGCAGATAGTTCAAGAAGGTGAATTTGCTCTGAGGGTCGCGAAACGTAGCCATATCTTTGAGGAAGCTGATCTGCATCTTTGCTCCTGGGATGAGCATGCCGGCGTGCCATGAGAAGCCGGACTGACGCTCGAGGAAGCGGACTTTGGGTGTGCTAGCTCCAAGAAATACCGAGTCCTCTGCTTCCTGCAAGTCGTGGAGAGCGACGGCAATGGCAAGAGAAGATGGGCCGAAGCCTACGCAGACTAGGTCGTGGAGTTCATGGTCGTCGAAACGTTGCAGATTGCTTTTCAGCACTGGCGTCCTGTGGGAAGGCATTTTCACTAGAAGTGACAAAAAAAAGACAAAAGCACGCCGACTGGCCTTGGTAATTGTGGGTAATTGATAATAGATGTTGTGACTGGCCGTGCTCACAGTTTTGAAGTCGTCAGGACTTTTGGTGATTCCACCATATACCAAATGTGATACGTGATGGCTTATTCTAGAACATAGTCCAATACCATCATTCCATAGAACACGTCTTGAGAACGTCAAGATTAACTTGGCGCGAGGTACGGGATGAAATGCATGAAAACATCCCCGTACCTGGCCGGCCTGCCTATTCCTAGCTAGTGCTGAGCAAAGAAACGTGCAGCAGATGCCAATCTCGCGGAAGAATAGAATTTCTTTACTGCATACACGGGTCGGAGAAACGTTGCCTATTTGCCAGGGGAGAGACAAGGGCCATGAGGGGTGAGTGTATGAACCATGACATGGCTGATGCTTCTCCTGATGAGATCGGCCACAGACTCAAGCATGCCAGCATCATTACATACTGTCCTGTACTCGGGCTTGGCAAAACAAGATCCCTCCCTTGTTTGCGTGAATTATTATCAATCAGTGACTCTCCCCCTCGGACTTGTCTCTACATTGGCACGCCGATCGCTTGGCAGAATACTACTGTACTCTAAACCCCGCATCATATTGCACTGCACACAAGACATTTTTCTACCTGCACCAAGGAGAAATCTGCCTTTCACTACATCGGTCGGGGGGAGAGTCGACGAGACTCTGACAGCACAAGATGGCGCTCCCGTCTTTCAGGCTGATCTACCTGTACCTGGGCTTTCTCATCCCCCGTGCTTGGGAGGTGCTCTGCGACAAGTTCAAGGCATGGCTTCATAGGCTGACTTACCGCGCCATTGAGCCCTGTCGGAACATTGTCGTTGTTGGGGGCTCCTTTGGCGGCATCGAGTTGACTCGTAAGCTGGCTCAATCCTTGCCCACCGGCTATAGGGTAATCCTCGTGGAGAGGAACTCCCATTTCAACTATCCCTTCAACTTCCCTCGATATTCTGTTCTTCAAGGTCACGAGCATCTGTCATTTATCCCCTACGATGGAATCGTAAAGGGCACTCCGAAAGGCATTTACCGCTTTGTGCGCGGCGAGGCCAAAACTATTACCGATGATGCTTTACACTTGAAGTCTGGAGAGATTATCCCTTATGAACATCTCGTGCTAGCTACAGGGGCAACTCAAAGACCACCCGCCAGGTTGATCGCCAGCGAAAAGGTCGATGCCCAGGCTGAACTGCGGACCACACAAGAGGCCATCAAAGCCTCATCAAAAGTAGCTGTTATTGGAGCTGGTGCTGTTGGTGTGGAACTCGCCTCAGACATCAAAAGTTATTATCCAGACAAGCTTGTTACGCTGATCCATTCTCGTGAAACACTGCTTCCACGCTTCCCTGGAATTCATCAGCATGTGCTCACCGCTCTTGAGAAGCTTGGTGTTGACGTACTCTTGGGCGAACGTCCTCAGCTACCCCCGAAAAAGGACGAGTTTGAGGATGAGCTGGAACAAGAAAAGCACCAGACGCTGTTGTTTTCCGACGGAAAGTCTGTTGATTACGACCTGATTGTAAGAAGAGCCTATAACTCCAACGCAGTATCTGGCGTCTCTAATATTGTTTCATATAGATCCCTTGCACTGGTCAACGCCCTAACTCGGATCTCCTCCTTGATGTCGAGCCTGATGCAATCTCTAATACCACTGGCCGTGTCCTCACACAGCCGACGCTGCAAGTATCAAGCAAGAGTGGTCAAGCTACCAGACTATTTGCTCTTGGTGATGTGGCCGAGACCGGAGGTGCCCTGATGGCCCGCTCAGCTTGGTATCAAGCCCAGATCGTGCGACAGAACATCCTTGATTTGATTCGAGGCAAGAAGCCGTCAGCAACATATTCTCCCAATCTTGAAGTTGAGGGGGCACTTAAATTGACTCTAGGAAAGGTGAGACACCCCAGCTTCTCAAGACTGTTCAATGTTACTGATATTGACTTGTTCTATAGTCGGACTGGATCATGTATATCAAACCCAACAATGGCGATGCTCTCATCACCCAGTACAGCAACGGAAAGGAGGATCTGGATATTTACTCGGCATGGGGCTATTACGGTGCCGATGTAGAGAGTGCGAACTAGGAACTTTGGTCGTGATCTGGCACGGCTCTCCCACACATTCATGCAAAAGGTAGATACCAAATCATATACTTTTATATGCTACACTTGTGTTCCCATTCAGTAGTTGAGAACTTGGAGAGTGCCTTGCTACACTTGGCGTCTGCAGCTGCGAGCGTGCCTCTGTTCTACTTGGCCAAAAGAGCCGCATTTTATAGCGAAGGCCCCTCCCATGCTTCTCTCCGAAGTCGACATATCCATGACTGTTTATGAGGGAATGATACCTGACGGTCCAGAGAAAATCCGATACCCTGTAGAAGCTGCAAAAACCTGAACCATGTTAGCCAACCAGATGCATCTATCTCACTGCCGGTGGGGAGTTGTCACCTTTTGTTATCGATTCGGGGTTCGAGCAAGACGTTCATTGTTCGATTGTCTGCGTGCCAGCAATACTGCACCAGGCTGGACATCCATATAGGGCATTTTCCCCTCGCCCACTCCTCACCAACAAGCACGTGGAGCCCTCTGTCAAAATCGTCAACCTGGCTACCCATGAGTCGGCCCAAGCCATCTTCCTTAACCCAGTATATCTCAAAGTAGCCAAAAGGCACGCCGTCCCACATGCCGATGACGGGAAAGGAATGTCTCAGCTTGACAACATCACTGAGAAAGTCAGGCTTGAACTCGCCCCAAAAGGCGGATACTCGAGGGTTAGATAGCCATCGCTGGAGGAGTTGTGTATCTGACAACCCGAGTAGTTCAGAGCTCCCTCGCTGATCAAGCCGACCGACAGGCCCAATGTAAGGCACAGCTTCTGGCGAGAGAGAGGCGGCTCGAAACGATAGATACTGCCCTGCAGACGGTACAAACCGAGAGTAGATTAGTTCACCCTGCTGAGGAGACTTTGGTCGAAGAGGATGGCGTATCTCCCTTGTAGTCGTGTACTGCAAAGGTGGCGGTGGATAAAAGGTGAATATCCGTGGTGCAATAGATGTAGTCGTGTTGGATGCTGAGACTTGGCGACCTGAAATGGTCTTGCAGGCTTCAGAGGGGAGACTAAAAACCTCTGAGGGAAGCTGCCAAAACATACGCCGCGTTACGAATGCGTCATTCCATCTGTCTTTCTTGTTGATAGATTCAATCTCTGTATCGAATCCCCCAACTAAGCCTGTCCGCTCGAGGGTCTTCATTGCGGTCTCGGAGCATAAGATGCCCAAGTTCAAGATTTTAACCAGCCAGTCTCCCTTGGGCCTCGCGTTGGCCGGAGTGCTCTGTGACTGCGGCGTACTCAAGAATACTGGAGGCTCATTTTGTTGGAAATACCAATAAAGAGCGACCCAAAGCATGAAGGCTACCTGAGGATCGCTTGCTGTGGCATCAGAGCCATCAGATGCACTCAAGACGGATGATATGAAAATGGTGTCATCCTGGAGGGTTGGTTTGTAAAGGCCACCACCATTGTCCGGGGTCAACTGGCCCCCGTTCTCTGTTTTAACTGGGTCGGAAGACTCAGAATGGAGCTGTAGGGATTGCTTGCTTTGCAAGACTATTTTCCAGCTGAAGGGAAAACGCGGTTGTCCCGGCTTGTCCCTGTCGGCCTCAAATGGTCGAAAGATCAAGCCAGCGGAGTCAGGCTCGACGGTGAAGGCCAGGCCATCAGGCAAGAAGACGGTTGCTTGGGATAAAGATTTAGTCATGGTCATTTGAAGTTGTATCCAAGTAGATGATGATGTACAGTAGTAGTGTTTACGACAAGAATACACGGATTATATACACTGACATGATTCGACATAGGTATTATCTCAAATGCAGAGTAAACTTCCCCTCACAAAAGCCGGCTGTAGGTCAGAGTGCCAGGCATTGCATCCATCGCAATAGGGACGATTGTAGCATATCGCTCTCTGCGCCGTCATGACAAGGGCCTTTCGAGTGCCAAGACATCTACCTTGATGTACCTACTGCAGGTAAGCGACGACAGACACGGCGAGTCTTGGCAAGAGACCAACCAACCAGCAATGGCGTGTACAGTACTGTAACATTCGGTGGCATGCCCAACCTAGGTTTTGACCACCGATGCTGTTGGCCCAGTACGAGCAAGTATAGGCGATGCTACCCAACCGGAAGGTTGCTGTTACCTAAGTACCCCCCGAAGAGCATGCTTATCTGATTTGACTGACCGAGCCCACACAGTGTCCGTTGAGAAATGAGCTTATCCAGGATAGAGTGATGGATAAAGTGCGAGCTAGGGACGGGGAGACGGAGACTACGCCGCTCTATCCCTTTCCTGGCAGTTCTTGGCGTTTTCTGTCAAGGAGTATGCGTTACATCGAGTACTTACTGGTCCTAACTGTACTGCCTGGTATCCCGTACTCGCCGGTTTAGGACCAGTCGAGGCCTACCACGCCATCTGATACTCACCACCAGCCAACCACATGCAGGGCCATCATCTGATTATTCTTTTGCCGCTCTTGGCGACGCGGCGTGGTGGCCATTGTCTTATCAATCTGCCTGCCTAATCGACCTTCCGAATACTACTCTACTCACTCTCTTTCTGTTTCTGCACCTGTGACACGCTCGCAATATTTTTCCATCATTGTCTGCTCTCTCAATTAAGACTTGCCTACCTACCCTGTACAGTGGAAGATGCAGGACGGGGCAATGCAGACTCACAATCAGGACCCGATTGAGGGTGACGAAAAGGGCATCGCCGACACCAGCAACCATGGCCCCATCACCGACGATAACGCTTCTTCGATTGAGAGCGTCCAGCATGGCGTCAAAGGTATCGAGGCCATCTCACAGGCTTGGACCAAGACGTCTATCGCCATTGCCTATGGCAGGTAAGTCACACCAACTCGCCTAAAACACTCGGTGCTAACAAGTCTGTAATCTCCAGTCTCTTGCTCATGGCCTTCGTCACGTCTTTGGACGGACAGGTGATTGGCTCCATCCTCGTCTTCGTTACCAGTTCGTTCCAGCAACACTCGCTCGTCTCGACCATTGGTGTCGTTCAAGGCGTCGTTCTCGGTGCGTAAAAGCCCTCTCGCTCCGATCCTATACTGGGCTGACCCAACACAGCTGTCGTCAAACCACCGATGGCCAAGATCGCCGATGTTTTTGGCAGAGTCGAGGCTTTTTGCATCTGCATCGCCCTCTACACGCTCGGTTACATCCAGATGGCGGCCTCGAACAACGTGCAGGGCTTTGCATCAGCTCAGATCTTTTATTCCGCAGGCAGCACGGGGCTGCTGATTCTCCAGCAGATCTTCATTGCTGATACCACTGATTTAGAGTACCGTGCTCTCTTTTCCACGCTGCCCGACCTACCCTTCCTCGTCACAACGTGGATCGGTGAGCGCATCGGCATCGGTATCATGCGGACGTCTGGGAGCTGGAGATGGGCCATTGGCATGTGGGCAATCATTCTGCCAGTGTCTTTTCTGCCTCTTCTCATAGCCCTGGTGCAAAGCTCGAAGCGAGCCAAGAATCTTGGGCTTGAAGTGGGAACTCGTTCCTCGCTGCGTGGGAGCCCTTTGAGCATCGTTGCCAAGACCCTCAGGGACCTCGACATTGGCGGAATCCTTCTTCTGGGCGCAGGCTTCGCACTCATTCTCGTGCCTTGCACCATCGCCAATACCGTTGCCGGTAGCTGGAACAGCCCAGACATAATAGCCATGGTGACAATAGGAGCTATACTTCTCGTCATCTATCCCTTCTGGGAAACGAGCACGCGTCTGGGTAAGAAATACGACGTCCGGGGGGTACCAGGCAAGATTCTCGCCAATATGGCGCCCTTCCCTCTGACACCTCTGCACCTGCTCAAGTCGCGTACCTTTAGCGCTGGTTGTGTGCTCATCACATTCTACTTCAGTAAGATCCCCTCCGGCTATTAGAAAATTCCAAGCTAATCTCATCCATCAAGTGGCCTTCTACCTATCCGTCCAGCCGTACTTTTACTCGTATCTCCTTGTCGTCAGGTCTCTCGACACACAATCGGCCACGTACATCGTCCAGATTTTCTCCTTCGCCGGCACCGTATCCTCCCTCGTTATCTCTTTCATTATCAAGTTCACCAAGCGGTATAAGTGGTTCGTCGTGGTAGGATCTTGTCTATACATGCTGGGCATGGGCTTGATGATGAAGTACCGGACGGAAGAAGCCCCTCTATCTGCCATCATCGGCACTCAGATCCTGATCGCCTGGGGCGGTGGTATGCTCAATGTGCCCGCCCAACTGGGTGTGCAGGCGAGCGCCGCGCATCAGGACCTTGGCTCTGCCACAGCCATATTCCTTACCGTCATCAGCATCGGTACGGCCATCGGCAGTGCCATTAGCGGAGCCATTTGGAGCCGTCAGATCCCCTCTCGACTCGAGGCCTATCTTCCTGAAGCCGCCAAGCAGAACGCCACCATGATCTATGCCGATATCACCGTTGCAATGTCGTATCCAATAGGCA
Source organism: Fusarium sp. NRRL 66739 (assembly GCA_021655895.1). Taxonomy (NCBI): domain Eukaryota; kingdom Fungi; phylum Ascomycota; class Sordariomycetes; order Hypocreales; family Nectriaceae; genus Fusarium; species Fusarium sp. NRRL 66739. Next base: position 31,912 of record JAJJWO010000526.1, read on the forward strand.
GCCCAGAGCGCATTGCTATAAACAGGAGCTATCAGGAGACCATGAAGTCTCTGCTCACTGTTGCTATATGCGTTTGCATCCCTGTTGTCCTTTGCAGTTTTCTCATGACTGATTACCACCTTGATGAGATGGAGCAGGGTGTTAAGGGAAGGGTCATTGGTGGTCTAGTGGGTGACGACAGAAAGAAGTTGGATGGAGCTAAGAAGGGGAACCCTTATAACCCCATGAACTGGTTCAAGCGTCGTAAGAGCCAAGTGACGAGCCAGGAGAGTGACAATGCCACTCCAGCTACTGTCGTTTAACTTCGAATCTATAAAAAAGGAGGGGTAGAACGGAATCTCTGCTGATATAACATAGTATCAGTATCGGTAGATGGCGGATGTGTTGCTTAGAAGTTAATATTAATATCGTGTTTCAGAGCTTAGCCATTTTATTGAACGTGATGAATAAGATATCTCATATCTTCGCTTTTTTTATTTTACAGAAAATCCTACACATATCCCCAAGGGATAGATCAGTACTTGCCCTAGCTTTATGCACAGTTACTTGCCACAATGAAGGTATCGTGATCTTTTTGCGTACTAATAGCTCATTAACTGAAGTGAAATTGTTTGTGGCAATTAAAACCAACTACTCCAATCTATAATAACCTAAATTCTACATACTCGTTAACCCTTCATTGAGCATTCTCTGAACACGATCTCCTTCCTGGATTTGGGAACCGTCAACCCAACGAAACACCCACTGACACAACTTCGTATCAACTCTCAGCCACTTCCCTGTCCAAAGCCTGCGCTTCGCACATGTCGTAGTATCGGCCCTTCATTCGTTGGAGCTCCTCGTGAGTTCCACGCTCTACAATTTTACCATCGGCAAAGACCATGATAGCATCAGCGTATCTAATGGTGCTAAGCCGGTGTGCAACCGCAACTGTCGTTCGATCCACAGCAGCCTTGTCAAGTGCTTCCTGAACTAGCCTCTCACTCTGAGTATCGAGCGCTGAGGTGGCTTCATCGAGGAGAAGGAGACGAGGCTTGCGTATCAGGGCTCGGGCGATTGCAATACGCTGACGTTGTCCACCTGAGAATTGTAAACCCTCCGATCCGCAGGCCGTATCGAGCCCATCGGGAAGCGATGTGATAAAGTCAAAAGCGGCTGCTTGTTGGCAAGCTTCCAGTATCTCTTGGTCAGTCGGCTCGTACTGCAGACCAAGCGAGATATTGTCGCGAACGGAACCGTTGAACAAGGATGGATGTTGTTGGACTAGGGATATATGAGATCGATAGAGGCGCGGTGACAGAGAAGCGATATTCGAGTCTCCTATCGTGATGCGTCCGGAAGATGGATCGTAGAATCGTTCAAGGAGCGCAATAAGCGTGCTTTTGCCGCAACCCGATGGACCAACGCAGGCAACATACGACCCTGGTGCAATCTGTAGAGGAATATATATGTCAGTTACCATGGTCCGGTCAGAGAGGAATAGCTAGGCGGTAAAAGCTGCTTACATCTATCGAAATGCCGTTCAAGACCGGCAGATTCTCTCGCTGCTTGTACCGAAAGACAACGTCTTGCACCTGCATAACTTCGTCTTCAGGTGGCCCTTTGTCTGAATTGTTTTCATTCTCGCGAATGGTAGGTTTCAATGTGCGCAACCAGAGTATGTAGTTGGCAGCAATCTGGGCGTTGGCTATGGAAGCCAACAGTCCAAAGACCTGGCCTGCCGCCTGTCCTCCAAAGAGCACAGCAAGAAAAACAACAAAGAACTGAGTGTCTGTGTATTCGCCGGTAGCGAGCAATCGCGAACCATACCAGAAGCCTAGAGCCATGAGCAGGAAGTCGAGTGACTGTGACAAGGCGTAGCCGAGCGAAGCCCAGCTGATAGTCGTCATAGCAGATCCTGCTATACCGTCGAGAGATGCATTGTATTCGTCACAGATACGCTCCTCAAGCGTCAGAGAAGCCAGTGTCCTTATCGAAGCGACGGCCTCGGTTGCCAAGGCCGCGCTGTCGGCGAATCTCTCAGAAGTGTCTCTCTCAAACTTGCGTTCGAGCCATGTGCGTGCCATGCCAGAGCCGATAAGAACCGGCATTCCTGCAAAGACGACTACCAGACCCAGCTTCCAGCCGTAGGCGATGGCAAGTATACTTGAGGAGAGAATGTTGGTGACGCAGACAAGGACGACGAACTGATACTGCGCAATCAAATCCTGGATGTGGTTCGGGACAGATGATAGCTTGGATGTTAGATTGCCAGACGAGTTCTCGGCTCGATCGAAAAAGTCAAGGTCAAGATTCAGGACCCGTTGGAACATCTCAAGCCGGTATCTGCGTGTGATGGTTTGGCCTACCAAATTGCCACACCAGCCAATGGCGAGGTATGCCAGCATATTGGCCAACGCAAGGACAAAGAACATGAGAGCGTAGAGGTTTGCGTCATCACGACCTTCTCCTGGCGGTTTGGCAAAGACGCTGATGAGTCTCGAGTAGATAACCGCTTGAGCCGGATATGATCCTCCGCCAATGAGGCATGCTAGAAACACCAGGAAAAGCCAGTGGAAGACATCCTTTTGCTCGGCCAGCATGATAAAGAGACACTTGAATGCTGAGTAATTGGCCATTCTTGGAGTCGCGCCATCAGCTTCCAGATCCGCCATCGAGGTTCTTGATACTGTCTCGGAGAGCTTGTGTGCCGCTCCCATCTCTGCGTGAATATGATCATCGTCTTCTACGATGTCGTGCTCCCGAGACTCGGAGGCGTGGCCAAGATGCTGAGCCATCACCAGTGCAGCATATTGGCCTTCCTGGGCGAGTAGGTCTTGATGTTTTCCCTGCTCGACAACTTGGCCTTGCGACATGACGACGATGTGGTCGGCAGATTGTATGGTGGAGAGTTTGTGTGCAATAACAAGAGTCGTCTTGTTCACCGACACCTTATCAAGGGCATCCTGAATAACGCTTTCAGCTCGAGGGTCTAAACATGTCAGCAACAGAGCTCCATCGCAGGTAGAGTATCTACTGACCTAAAGCACTGGTTGCTTCATCGAGGAGCAAGATCTTGGGGTCCGAAATGACGCTGCGTGCAATCACCAACCGCTGCTTCTGGCCACCACTGAGCATAGAGGCTCTCTCACCAACTTGGGTATCGTACCCTTGTGGGAGTCTCTCAACAAAATCATGGGCATTACTCAACTTGCACGCTTCCTGAACTAGCTCCCTCTGCTGATGTTCCGGTAGCTCCAGTTGCGGCCCGACAAGGCCCTTTGCAACATTCTCGAAAACTGTGCCTCGGAAGAGGATTGGTTCCTGCTGAACGATGCGGATCTTGCTACGGAGCCACTTGGTATTATACTCAGAAATGCTCAGCCCATCTAAAAGGATGTCACCGGAGTCAGGCTGGTACCATCGCTCAAGGAGACCAACTATAGTAGACTTTCCGCACCCACTGGCGCCAACCAATGCCGTGGTCTTGCCCGCAGGAATAGATAGGGTTAGACCACGAAGAACCGGTGCCGACGGCCGAGATGGATATGCAAATTGGAGATTGCGGATCTCGATATTCCCTTGGCAGGTATCGGGTTGCTCTCCATGTGGCGAGAGGGGATCGATCTTGGATTCTTGATCAATGATGGCAAAGAGTTCTGCTGCTGCTGCAGATGCGTTCGTGACGATGGCGAGCTGAGGGGCAATCATAGACAAGGACGAAGCACCTATGTTGATGGACAATATTACAGTAAGCACTTTGCCTACCTGGTCAATCTCGCCGTTGCTATACATGCGGTATCCCTGCCAGAAAGCAAGAGCAGTTCCAGCATACATGCAAAAGTAAAAGACGGAATTAGCCAGGCCGATATTCGGGGACTTCTTCCTGCCGATGTCTTGAGCGTCGCCAAGGTATTTGTCATATTGTTTGACCAGCTTCTCCTGCGCCCAAAAGGCATGGAGAGTCTTGACCGAGCTCAGCGCCTGCTGTGCCAACGCGGCAGCTTGCGAGTGCAGCCGGACCATTCGCGTTTCGAATCGGATATCGATGGTGATACTGATCATGGCGACGACGACGATGGCGGGGATGATGCAGGCGGTGATGAGGGCGAGCTTCCACTGTATAATAAGTGCGACGACGAAGGCCGAGAAGAACATGGATATGGCTTGGACCAGTATTACCAGTTTCTCGGCGATGCCCTGGTTGATGCGGACACCATCTGCGAGTCAAGCTCAGTCAGTAAATCACCGGCGAGTATAAGAAAGTGACTTGGTTACTTGTTGTTACTTGGGAGGAAACGGAGCCATTAGCCATGCTGTCGTCGAAGCGACCGACCTCCTGGCGCAAGACGGTAGACAAAAAGGTCTTGCGAATAGTACGTGTCACACGGATTCCCGCCATGGACGCCGTCACGGTCGCAATGTATGAAATGGCAAAGCGACCGATGAAGAGGTAGATAAACCAGAGCGTGAAAGCGTCGACGTTGGAGCGGAAGTCATCTGGGTTGTTGCTATCGGCGTCTGCGTCTGCCATGTAGCTGGTGAAATCTGAAGTGAACTGGCCAAAGATGATGGTCATAAGAGGCAGCGCGGCGCCGGATCCGATGGCCGAGGTCAGGCCTATGACGTACAGAAGGGCTTCGAGCCGACTACAATAAGTGAAGATGCGCTGGGAGACTGCATGGTTAGCATATGTTAGGCGGTAGCTCCTCTGTCTTGGAGGATCTGGTGAGAGGGAAGTGCCGTACGAAGAAAACACCTATGCCTCCCTGCGGCGGCGGCGGCGGAGTGCTTGTCTCGGCCTCTGGCTGTGAGGTCTGCTGGCTGGCATCTTGATCTGCTGTATCTTGTTTCTCAGCATCGCCCGTGTTGGGAGTCGTTGTCGACAAAGGCTCATCTCGTGTGCCGTTGTCGAACTGGCCCTCGACGGGAGCGATTCTGTCACCGTTGATTCCCGCCATTGACTTATGGCGCGCAACTTTTAGGAGAGGGCGGGATTGGATGATTCACTCGCGCCTACATCATGTCATGTCATGCCGGGTCGAAAATCTAATCAATCAATCGAGCCAACGGCAATCTGAGGTATCGGTTACAAGAATAGACTTCTCGGAGCCAACGTTAGACCGCTTTTATGCATCCCAGTCTCTGCAAAAGGCCCTTACAGGCTGAGGGATACGGCTACCCTCCTTGGCTACGCACCCCTTTTCCCGCCTCGGTGTGCCGTACAGTAGGTGTGTACGGTACAGGCCCCTGCTCGGAACTTTAGTCCGCTAACCGGGTATGAAGTACTGCTGTACATAGTATACATAGTGTACCCCCACGCAGAGCTACGTACTGTACACTACCATGCGATTACGTACAAAAGGAGTGTGGTCAAAAGCCGAGATCGGGGAATTGTCTACGCTGACCGTTGTGGGGATCAAACATTGACACAGCCGGTCCCACTACCCTAGAGACAAGATTCTAGATGTTCTAGAGCAACTATATTGTCAGTCTCAAGACGTAGGCCACCTGAGGTCTTGTCACAATACTCTCACGCTCACCGGACTCAGATACTTTGCAAGTACCAGATCCGTCACGCACAGGCTTCTACCAACAAGGCCAACAGTATTGGTTGGTTTGACACTGGGGGATGGAACCCATTGGCTACCGGCCTACCTTCGAACAGGTCTGTCTTCTGTTGCCCTCACCCTGTAAACAAGAATATTAGCATCGCGAGTCGAGTATGAGATGAAGCTCCCATAGCTTAGGCTGCCATCAATTGTGCTTTCGGAATCAGACGATTCATCGAGAAAGTGGAACTCTGGCAAATCTTTAATCTACTCATGATATTCTTGGCCTCTTTTGGTGGGCATGGAATCTATTTGCGCAGGTAGTGTCACATGACATAAATGAACTTCTCCGGCTTAACGGGACAAGTTAAAACCACACCACAGCTATCGGTTGACGCTATATTATTATCCCAGCCGGATTCACTGCTAACACGAACCTTTCCTTGAATTCTCCTGAAAATGATGGCAGTTCTGCAGCTCTACTTCCGCCTTGCAAGCTTCTAACCAAGAGTTTGACAAAGCGGTCGAACGCTCATCTGGAGAATCCAAAAGGATGTCGCGTATGGTAAGCTCAATCATTGTGATTTATTGTATCGCGCAAACTAAATTTGCTCCATAGACAATTCCAGTGGCAAAGACAAAATTGTCTGGTATTCCTGGCGTTTAGCCTTTATGGAGCCCACGACTGTCTATCTAAAGTTGTTAGAGCATTCATATGACATTAAGTTCGCTGACGATACCCCTTGTCACGGATCTAGAGACTGGGAAAAGCTTTTCGCAGCAGTGCAAACGTACAGAGATGTCAAGGCCAGGATACGGCCCGATTTCAATATGGATCTAGTTCATAGTCTATATGAGGACCCAAAGAAAAGAATCAAGGAAGTTGTGAGTATTTGAACCTTTACAGGAGCACAGATGGCGGTTTGGGGGAATAGATTCAATGCAAATTTGTCCCAAGTTTACTTAGTCGATATCCCTCGAGTATTTCCAGTGTGGTGCTTGGAGAATTCCAATGACACCGACATCGTCCCTCAAGTCCCTTCGTTGCTCAAGTACAAGCCCGACACAGATCCGTTCTACCACATTGACACCGGCCTCAAGATCTCCGACAAGGCCAAGTCTACGGATATACCAGATGAGTGAGACGGTCCTGGAAGTGCGGACATAGGCTTGACCCAGCCGCAACCTACCGCAAAGCTTGAACTTTCGAAGACGTTATTAACCATCTGGCCAAGTCATCCGCTAAACTGGATATCCAGATCCACCGTCATGCCACGTCACATGGTTGGCCCAGCGAGGATAAGGAATGGGCGGCTCTGTATTTTTGCCCTGTGTATGCAGTGCGCTGTGGTGGCATGGCTCGGTCACATCAGCCCTTCAGTGTAAAACTGAAGGTTTGGGCCCAATTTTGAGTTGATTAGATTTCGAGTCAGTGCTTTGGGCACCTAATTATGGCATCTGTAGCCTGTGATAGCCATGACCTATTGGTAGCGTTGGCCCGCCGTGGCTCAAGGAACACTTACGGAATAGGGGAGCTGGGAGCTTCGAGTTGTCCCCTGAACAAGAATAACGGCAGGAAGCTCATCCTTTGATCTCTATTTTGCATTTTATCGCTTAGAAACACTATTTCCCCCCAAGCTCATCCTCATTCCGAGGGGTGAGATCGGATCTAACAGAGGATTCATATCCGCCTAAGTAACGCGAATGGTAGACCTGGCTTTTATTAGAGGAGTTTATAAGCATATTATTCTTTTGTGCATGTGCAATCGACACTTGATCCGTGCCGAATGTTGGAGATTGAACTGGCGTGCTTGGATCATGGGTCAAGGCCGAGAACAGGTTGTCAGCCTTGCATTTACTTGACCATCTCGACATTAGGGACACTTGTGTTAATATAAATAAATCTCAGCGGCAGATCTTTTATATTCAGAATGATCAGGTGCTTGATAACATAAACAAATTCGTCTATAAACAGGCATCTTATCCTCGAGCGAGGACTTTATCGTAGGCAGCCGTTTAATGAGCAGATAAAAAAATGAACACTACTAGGGATTTAGACATGTTACTAAACTCTGCATCAGGTATCTCATAAGAAAACATAAGAAAAGGTTTGGTACAGCCAAGACCTTGATACTCACATGCATAAACCAAAGCATCACCGTGGTCTGTCAGTCCGGCATTGCTCAGGAACTTTGGTTGTGCTTATAATGCTGAATGTAACGTCAGGCAAGAAATAGGTGTACTAGTGCTTACAAGGTTGGGTAAGGGGGCTAGACTACAGTATTTTCTCCGAAATGGAACACGAAGCTGCCAAGCAAGTAAAAAGGCAACTGGTACTAAATTTGTCATAACTCGGCCGTATTACAACGTAGCAGCTGACAGCTACAGGATTCATTATAAGCTTATAAGCAGATCTTATGCAAGAGAAGCAGGACCTCTGGAGACTTTATCCACGTCTAATCCCAGCTATGGGGCTGAGTGGTATATCATTATAAGATACTGTGGAGAAACATACTGTTTTTAGTAATTAGTCCAGTCAAACATTTAGTGTTTAGGCCAGTCAAGCATAGCATTTAGTCCAGTATAACTTACCCCTGATTACGCAGTTGACTTTCACTGCTCAGGTTCTTTTCTTAGTGAAGCATGTCTATAGAGCATATTTATGAAAAGTAGAGCAAACCGGTTATACAATACGTTTGTGGCGCCTTGGCTCCTAAAAGGATAGTGACATAGAAATTTTAGTCTAGCTAATACTATCAGGTATCCTTCCTCTCGAAGGAGTTTCTACAATAACCATAGTAAGTATAAATCAGCATAATTGTAATTGAGAAATGCATAGACAGGGTCGACGTTTCACTTTACGTCACAAGCGACTAATGGACAACACGCCATAAATTACAATGTCAGATTGATAGGTACGAACACAACCCCGGCTCGTCCTTTAACGAGATTAGTCTCATCAGCCTTGCACTAAGCACATTAATTTTGCCCGAACCTATTAATCCCGTGTAAAGCCCGCTTGGCAGGTTGAGCTTATACTGCTCACCAACATTTTGGCTGATCGTAGAAGATCAAAGAATTTTTGCATGTATGTGTACATTTTGCGGTCGCTGTTTGGTTTATTCCCAACTTTGACTGGCCTCTCTATTAGATAAATTATGCTTTATGCATGGCAACCAGTGACATGATAAGTCGGCTTTGTACAACCATTGCTGGTACTAAATGGGCTAAATACAGAAATACTTTGGCTGTAGGGAAGCAGATCCCTCCTGAGTAAGCACTAGAATGGGAGCCCTTGAAGTGGTAGGATTGGGAACGCAGTGCAACGCCTTGAAAGGCTTGGCGGTTTATGCCTGTCGTCTCCCGTCTGTTACAACATGCCTCGAATATCGTATATAAGTGGCATCTCTATCCTTAGATTTTTGTGTTATCCTCAACTAAGTGTGTTTGCTACACTCTTTACACTCTTTCCACTCTTTCCAACCCCATCACACTCTCTCAAACCCCATCATTCTTTTTTAATTACATTCTTTCATTCAGATCAACAATGAAGTTCAACGAATTCGTTCTTGTAGCCCTCGCGGCAAGTACGGAAGCCTCTCCACTTGTTAGCAAGCGGGAGGAGATCTGGGACAACAAAGACACGTTGTGTAAGCTGAGCACAAGAACCCCAGATGAGGCCGCAGCTGTGTGGGAAGACACGGCGGCCGGTGTGCAGCTCGAGCTCTTCATCAAGTCGCACTGGGGTAAGTTTGGTTCACTCTCATGGAGGAAAAGGAGATAGTTGGGTGCTGGTAACGACTGAACAATCAAGTACTAATGCATTCTCTATCAAACAGAACACCAAAACTCTTGGCTCAAGAACATGGAGAGCACTATCCAGGGCGGAAGCATCTCGGGAAAGTCCCCAGCCTCAGGCTGTGGACCTCTCTCGGGCACTTGCGCGCCGCTGAACGACATGTCGTGTGATGATCAGTTTGACGAGTTTGGACAGTCGCCTCTTGGCAAGATCTCGTACTGGATCTTCAAGGCTGCCCAGGGCGCACGCAACAAGCTCATGGGGATCAAGGACCAACTGACAGAGCAGACAATCATCAGCAACGGGCAGATTGATCAGATGGCTCTGGACTTTGGAGGCGATAGCGATGGCGGAGCACATGCTCTTACCTGGCTTGCGGCGTCTGCAACGATGGCGGGTGCCTTGGGAAGTCTCGTACCTGGAGCCGTAAGTTGTAGCCCTATGAAGCAACACAAACAACAGCTAATAAATCATCAACACAGGGTACTGGTATCGGCGCTGGCTTTGGATTCCTCGGTGGCCTCTTCTCTGGTCTAGCAGCCGAAGCAGAAGGTGACGAGGTTGAAACAGCCGACATCAAATCAGGTCTCGCTAAAGCCTACGAGAAGGCCCAGGGCAAGATTGACATGGTCCTCTCCCTTGCTATGGGCGGTGGTTCTAGGCCCGAAGATTATGATGTCCTGCCCGCACCCGAGTGGGATACCTATGAGACCAAGATCGCAAAGTTCTTCAACGGCGGATGGTGGCTTACGGATGATGACGCCGCGTCTGTCAATCTCGTCCTTAGATCTGTCGGTAACAACCTTGGCATGAAGGTGGCAAACTCAGTCATGAAGTCAGCCGGGCTAGTTCTCGTCGCCGACAAAAAGGTTGAGACACAGGAGGATTGCGGTTACGCCACGGGCCGTCAGTGGATGGAGCTCAAGGACGGCCAGTTCTACTGCTTCTACCTCATGCGAGGCACTGAAAATCTCGACGACGTCGATGAAAAGGTCTACGAGAAGATGGCCGAGCACGGACTTGGTGACCGAGAGCGTTACTACCGTGCCGTTCTCGATTGTACTCTCAACGGCGGAGGAGAGATGGATGCAGGCAACTTGGTCTTCAACGAGGTCCCACGATGCTACTTCGATCTGCCCGCCAAGTTCGTTGAAAGGAACAAGAATTCATGTGGACTGCTCCCCTGTTACTCACACAAGGCAAGTGATCTCGAGTAGAGGATCTTGGACCACGCAAAGAACTTTCATCTTTACATGACGGCAGTCTCAATACTGTTTTCTCACCTTCTGTTAGCCAAGAGCTCCTGGCACATTTTACTTCTCTGTATGGTATTTATTTCATGTATTTAGCCCTATCCCCAGCACGTAGCATCAATTAACCTATTGTGCCTGAACCAAACTATCTCATGAGGTGCTTGCTTCTCTGTATTTGATAGCCTGGGTTGTACATTGTCCAGAATCAATAGAGACATTCCAAGCTGGTAATATTTGACATCGAAAACCCGAAATCCAGAGGAATGGGTTGTGGTCTTGATGATGTCTCTGACGATGGCCGAGAGATCCGCAGAGCCAGAAGAGTATAATATCCAGGCCCCCTTCACACTGAAAGCAAATGTCCCTACAGCAAACCTTCCGGTCATGGCAGATAACTCAGCGAGTTGCCCCTGTAGGCCGCTAAGGGCACGGGGTATAATCGGACAAGTAGTAGTCATCATGATGGTTCGAAATCTTGTCAAGCACCTCGCGATTAGATTCGTTCTGGTTGATATCAAGCTCTTGCTCAATCATGGCAAAATTCTTGTCCACCGACCTTTTTTGCTCTGTCACTGTCGAGATAACAAAGGACATATTGTCGCGCATGACATTCTTTCAGATCAACCCAAAACCTTTCGCACAGTTTCGCAGAGGGCCCCGAAGCTCCGGGCTGGTCCCGGTGAAGCGCCGGCCCGATGTTTATACAGCGGTCGCATGCATCGTGCAATCTTTACTCGGACAAACAATCTCGACTCCTGAAACTGAGACTTGGCGATTGGGCGCTTGGAGAGGCCCACGGTTGAGTGAATGTCAAAGCAACTTTGATTTTCAATGATAATTTACGATTAAACGGTGTGTAGGTAGTTGTTTTCGCAGCCATTTAAACCCTCTCTGCTAGAAAAGATACCCGATGCGAACAACGCAACGCGTCTTCATTCCTCGGAGTATATGGAAAACGCTGTCAACGTTATCATCAAATCCACATGCCATTCCGTTCTGAGCCATTGCTGATGTCCTGAGACACTTTTGTAGTACTGTTATTCCAACCGCGGCTATCCGCATTAATCTTAGCTTCTAACGTCAACACCATCTTGCCCCAACTTCAATGGCCTTAGCCATGCTTTGACAAGCAATGACATCTTCCCACCGCTGGGAATATAAACGGCATGGGACTTTTGAATACAATTTCTGTCGATGACATTGTCCTTGTTCCTCGGCTATAGGCGCACATTAGCTGGAGTTATACGCTTCTATTGCCCTGTATTCCCATGTACATGACCATGCCTCGACGTACATGTCTATTTTTCATGCTCCCAAGATCAAGGGCATCATGCAACCTGAAACTTAATCTTTTGCCGACGCTCTGCGTGGCTTCTATATACTTTAACCTTTACAGTTTTACACTACCAAATATTGACTTCTGGTCTAGGCTCGGCCCGTGCTTTAGATCGACGACCATCTTTATTCATGTTTACTAGAGTATATTGAAGTCTGCACCCGTTGGTCGGAAATCTCTTGCCACTCGCCGCAAAGAAGCTCGGGGGCTCGGGCTCATGGCATTCCGGCTGCTGCCATGGCAAGACTAGGATCCTGATTTCTTGCCTGACTGGCCGTGACGAGTTAGGCAGGTCGACGGAACTTGCCTAAAATGGTGAATATTTGCGCCGGTCGAGGTTTTGACTAGGGCTAGTATCCATATTTTGTTGGTGCCGTCTTGGCCTTGAACCTTATTCTGAGTCAAGCTGCATATCACGGGACGCTTGATGAACCAAGCGCAATCATTATTACATGATATACCATACGAGAATGCCAGAAGTAGATATGATGGCTATAGACGACGATAAGCGGTATCCATCTACCCCTGATTATGCCGCATAGCATAACCCGCCTTAGATCGATCCATATAATGCTTTATGTAATGGGATAGCGACTGCTCTAAACGTGGCTATAAAAAGAGTAGTCTATCCCACGGCTCAGGGACCAAACATCACATCCGGGAACCTAAAGCATATCGAGCTCGACCCTAGCCAACTTTCTTCTTTAAGATGCGCTGCACTCTTCCGCTGATTTGTCTGCTCGGTGTGGCTTACGGCCAGCAGAACATCTGTGGTTCCACCTGTCAGGAAGGTTGCGACGATGCTTGTCAAGCGGCTATAGAATCAACATTTGAGTCTGAGTCTAAGCTGTGGGTGAGCAATATCGTCGACGATCCATTCTATGAAACACCATCCAACATCTCGTCAGCCAAGCCTGGCGACGTCCTCCGCTGGGAAGCTGTGCCAACTGAGCAGCTTTCTGGAAACTGGACCATCCCAGCCAGCCTTACGCTTCACCGATTCATGTACGCCACTGAGGACATGGATAATAGCACGATCCCAGCGACTGCTTGGGCTCTTCTCCCCTTCCACCGATCGCTATCAACTCCCGGCGAACCTCAGAAGCTTCGTACCGTGGTCTGGACTCACGGCACCGCTGGACGTAGCCGTCTATGCTCGACAACAAACAACAAGGGGTTATACTACGACTGGAAAGCACCCTTCATCCTTGCTGAGTCTGGTTATGCCGTCATTGCGCCTGACTACTCAGGCCAGGGATCAGATATTCCTCAAGGATTCATGTACGAGGCTGGCTTTTTGCACGCAGCTGATGTTGCCTACTCGGTCGTGGCCGCTAGAAAGGTTATTGGGGGCCTGTTGAGTCAGAAATGGGCAGTATATGGCCACAGCGAGGGTGGAATGACAGCCTGGCGTACCACCGAGCGGCTTGCCATGCCAGGTGAGGAGCGACTACTCAAAGCTGGCAAATTCGTTGGCGCCGTAGCTGCAGCTCCAGCCTTAAGGCCCCAAAGGCTTATCCCGCTCTCATGGGAAGAGACTGGAACCGGTGGCGGCCCATTCTCTGTCTACTTTCTCCAATCCCTCGCCAAACTCTACCCTGATCAGATCAAGGTTGAGGACTACCTCGGAGAGACGGCCCAGCAGCGACTGGACGTCCTTGACAATTCTTGCTTTCAGACTGGCTTTGCTGCTGTAGGCCTCCTCACTCCCGAGGAGCTCTTCAAGAATACCAGCTGGTTGCAGCATCCTGCCACCAACGACTGGGCAGTTCGGTACAACGGACAAGGCCCCCATCCAATTGCTGCACCACTTCTGGTCATTCAAGGCGTCAACGACACTATCACACCCGCTTCGCTGACTATGGATGACTTTAATCAAACCTGTTCAACCTACCCCCAGAGCCCGATCCATGCCAACCTGTATCCTGACATGGGTCATGGCCAGGTTCTAGAGGCTGCCCGTGGAGATGTTGCAGCCTGGCTGGACGCCAGATTCCATGACGAACCTGCTGCTAAGAAATGCTCTATTGACAACATTCAGCCTCTGACAAACACGTACTCTATCGGCGAGCTATTTTGGGCGGCTAATGTTGTCCCATTCTAAGAACCTATGATTAGTCCTGGTTGGGTTGTTAGAATTCCATCAGAAAAGAGGCTAAGGGAAAAACCACAGATGAGTGGGGGTTTCGGGAATGGATATAGACATTAGAAAACACGATTAATCGACATTTTGGTATATATTCCTGTCAAGGCTGAACCACAAGTTTGCCGATACACGTTCTCTCTCGCACTAGGCCCCTAGTTTCTCCCAAGTCACGAGTTGATATCCTCCATGTATACGGTACACCACGGATAACACCAACGTCACATCTTCGTTGACGCGGAAATAATCCCTTCAAACACGCCATATCGCCAAACATCACTCATCATCTTCTTCGAAAAGTTCCTGCACTTCGAAAAGATCAACTTTCCAAACATCGACTCCTTCATCAGCCTGGTGCTTCCTTGCCACCACCACTTCCTCCAACACACTCTGAATCCTCTCGCCCTTCGCCTTGGCAAGCATCTCCTACAGCAGTCTAACGTTCTCGTCGGCCTCTTTTGTCAGTCTTGCTTTTTAAGCATAAGCTTGGTGTTGTGTATACAAGACAGCGAGTTGACCTGCAGTTACGCAATCTGTATGGCTTTAACCCTCGATTGCTTCTTGTGATAATAGTCAGCGATCAATTTGTGAAAGATTTCTTCCTCGACTTTGCTTATGGCTTTGACTTTGTCGAGGCATTCTTGGGCGTCATTACAACGGCGGTTGACTTCTTCCGAGGGGACCGTGGCAAGTTCAGTTTCGAGATAGCGGAAGCGAGGAGCGGTCAGAACCGAAGCATATTCAGTAGTGACGGTGGCGGTGGGGGTGTTGAGGAGGACACGAGGGTTGACAGAGAGGGCCAGGGCGTCACTCATGTTTCGATATAACGTAGAGACTTCAAAAGCTGTCCCCATATTGGGTTATATTATCGCGTGGTATTAATGGTGATCAATCTAGTACCTGCTAGCAAATGGGGCTGGTACACTAATATGCATGTCGAGGTCCTGCCTGAATCGCCCTGCATCTGTAGCCAGTATCTGTCAAGCTCATTATAATGTGCAGCTGTCATGCTCCTTCACGACTTACTGTCACCAGGAATCACGTCATCCAGGATATCTGTCATGTTCTGCCATCCATGCTCCATGAGTCGAGTCATGATCCTGAGCTGCTTGGTCGTATTATACAACTTTTGTTCCTCCTTGGCAACCTTGATCTTTTCTGTCTGAAGTTCAGCGAATCGATCTTCGGTCATACCGATTTCTCTATTGACGTTTACTACAAGGTTCTTGTATGCAGTAACCTTGTTACGAGCGTCAGACAGTTCCCTTGTTCGAGTGGCGGCTTCTTCTTTGCGACGCTTCGTAATCGCAGCAATCTCGGCATCTCCTGGGAACTTTTTAAGGAACTCTTCCAGTTGCTCGATAGTTTTGGGATCGTTGGTTGACGATGACTCAATGCTGCGTAACGCACTGGCTGCTTCTGTCTCGGCATGGGTAAGATCAGCTAGCTTCGTGTGAAGAGCGGTTCGTTTCCTTTCCAGCTCGCGTCTTTCGGCAGTGATGGTTGCCGTGAGATTCTGGAAGCTCCGGATGTGTGGCTCGAGGATTGAAGATGCGAGCTTGAGGCTGTCGCGGAACTCATTTCCAGTTGGCTGTGGCGAATAAGTAAGCACTCTTGGATATCAACTTGGTTTTTGGGGGGACTAACCAACATAGCCTTCCAGCCAAATTGAGTGCTGGTGAAGCTTTGCAGAGTGATGTCGTTTGTTGCGGTAGCTTTGCGCAAGCTCCTGCTCGTATCAAGCAGGCTTGTTCTAGTGTCAGGCAAGCTCAATCTAGTAGCAGGCACAGTTATCCTTTGACGCTTTTCGGGCGGCGGCTGTGAATGTGGAATGATGGGTGAGTGGTCATCTTCCTCCAGGGCGAATCGACTCCTTTGCAGGGGTGAAGAAGCGGCTGTGGCCTTGCGTTTCCTCTGGGAAACCTGCCGTGGAGTGGTGGATGGTTGGGCTTGTGAGCGGGTGGCTGGACGGGGGGGAGAGGAAGAGGGAGTATTGTCATAGTCATAGGGATCATCGTCTACTGAGCCGGAACGAACGGTGATGACGCTTTCTACGTTTTGTTGCTGTTGGGTCTCCCAAATATGATGCTCAGAATCACCTGGATGGCTTGTGTCATGCACCGGATGGTCATCGTCTTCTTGACTGCCTTCAAAGTCTCCATCACGGTCCATGTCCCGAGGTTGAACCTCCGACAGTCTCCTGGGCCTCTTGGTGTCAACACCTTTTTCGTCTCGTAACCAATTACGGACGTGGACAATATCAGATCGACAGAGCCTCTGAAGATCGGTGCGCTTGTGTTTAGCGGCAAGTGAGCGTAAACGGGTGCGCACTTCTTCAAGCTGCACATTTCTGGCCTCTACAGCGAGCTCAACAAGAACAGACAGCTCCGTGGTGAGCTGGGCGCCCCAGGTCTCAGGGCCCATTCCTCGGGCGAATTGGCTGGGCCATTCTCCGCATGCGTTGAAGATGCGGTGGGCTGCCTGCCGTGCGCGCTCGGTGGGATACTCTGAGTCAAGCCTAGGGCCGTAGATGCTGGAGCGCCTGGAGGAGTTTGTCCTGGGAGGCATTGTGGCATTCAGCTACGACGTGTTGGTGACACGGGTTGACGACGACTGAGAGGCGCATCTGGATTCACTGGAGCTAACAAAAAGGCCACAACGATGCTCAAGCGTGTTTGTTTTGCGCCAAGCTTTGCTTTGTCGTGGCAGCGCCGCCGTCGGGAGCGGAATAACTAAAGGCCCCGTCGTTGTCCAGCTATCCATGTCTGTCACTCGGCCCTCAGACCTGGAGTGCCTGGCCTTTGTGTCTGATTTCGAACATGACAGGGCGGAACTTTCGAAGCTGCTTGGACACATCAGATGATGCCCAGAGTCCGGGCTTGCGGTCCATCTGGCTCCTTACGGCGACATAGGGAGAGAACCCGTCGCGAACCACGGAAGATTTTAGAACGTCACTTTCCTTGTCTCTGTTAAAACTCTATAGGGCTACCCTGAGAATAAGATCTCGGTCAAAATGGTATTCAGCAGGCACTGAACTTTCTTAACTATCTTATATAATAGTTCCACTCCAAGAAGCTCCTCGCTTTCAAACGTAGTTTCTATAAGACAGGCCAGCCTGATGCACTGCTTATAGGTGGTAGCTACACAATTATAATCTTGTCATGGATAGTCCTAAAGTGTTGAGTATTAGTGGATAGAATGTGATTGTCAAACTGGGAGAAGGAACGCAGTATCCTTCAAGTGAGCAAATCATGTTTTCTACACTGCACTTATTAATACTGATCGAGACTCATTCCTGGACTGCCTACTGCTAGGGCTAAGTATGATGGAAATGACGGGCATGCTCGAGATGACGGGTGTCATATAACTTATATGAAGCTAATCGAGTGATTGTTGCAGGATATCGGAAACAAAGATGTGATATGGACCTGGCATGATAAAAAACAATGGATGATCTGGTCTGAGAGCTATAACTACTGCTACAGGTTCTACGAACAACTCTAATATATGTTATAGTTCTACTAAGCATCTTGGTGAAATATCCAAAATCTTATCCTAATATTTTAATTAGTCTTATTAACATACTAAGATCATTTGTGAACTCTGATGGAAAGGTTAT
>JAJJWO010000527.1:0-30953 GCA_021655895.1 Fusarium sp. NRRL 66739
CTGTATTACTATGCCAGTCTAGATGGCCATGCCATAAAGACGCTTCTTATATTTTTTCTAATTTAACTATCTATGTCTATCAAAGAATGGATTGTACTGTGCTTGCTGAAATGGTCCTATGTTTATCTTTTGACATGGTCTTGAGTTGTCTCTGGCGCAGTTCCAAAGTAGAATGTGCCGGCTGTTGGGGCCTCGAAGTTGACCTGGGAGCCCCCTCCAGTGTTGAAATTCATGTTGCCATTCTGCGTTTGAGCAATCTGTATCCCAGAACCTGAGTTATGAAAGGTCATAAACGGGTTCTGGGATCTCCTATGCGTTTGTTGACTTCCTTCGACTGCGGCCTGAATAAGTGTCTCCATGTCTTTTCGCGTGGCAGCTTTCACGGTATGGCTGAATGTCAAGACCTGCAAGTCCGCTATAATGCCATCCATCAGGTGTTCGACTTTGTTTTCCTTTGGCAGCGTCTTCAAGGCTGTTTCCACTCTCTTCCACCTCCCTGTCCCCGCAGGCAATATGCGAGCACGCAGTAGATTGTCTAGTTCCATAGTCTTTTGTTTGCAGCCTTCGAGGACACTTTTCAACGCCAGAGTCGAGCCAGATGGGCCTGAGTCCCTAGGGAGCCCATTCATGGAGATGATGAGTGTTTCCTGGATAAGAGGCAGTCTTGTCTTAGCCTCACGGAAGCCAGAAGACAGCGAGGAAGTGTCTGTGGCCGCATTGCAAACTTTGATGGATGCATCAATTATGGCGATGATGCCGGATATAAGGCCTATAATCTCGGCACCAGACATTTGACAATAGTAGAACAAAGATGCTAGGACGGGCGGCCGGGATTCCGTTTTTGGGTATGGACAGATACGGAATGAATTTTGATTGAAAAAGCAAGTCCAGTACCTACCTGATATAGTGATAACGGCTTGAAAATAACATCAATAGCGGGGTGCAAGCGGAGTCACTCATATGATATACGTATCCCAGCCGCATATGCAACTCTGGTCAGCAGTCTCAGCATAGCCTCCACCAATCCCACCCTACTCGCTCTGTTAGGCAGAGTCAAGTCGTTTGAGGGATATCTAGAGACCTGCCTGTGTGTGATGTGGTGCAGCAGTTCTTGAGCCGCAATCTGTAAGCATTTCGCGAGCCTGCTTTGCTTGCAGCTGGACAGTGGGACTTGGCAGGATATCCCTGCGTCTTATTTGGGGTCTATGAATGACTATCAAGAGGCAGCCTATGATTACGCGCATCTTACGCGCCTCTTGGGCTGCATATTCCCTTGTCAGTTTGCGCCGGTCCTCCCACATTTTGTTCCTTACATACCACTACAAGCTAGACAGTTTCTCAATCACCGTTCCAACGCCAATTGAGCCCATGAAACTGTTGGCAAAGCATGGTAATGGATAGCTCTCGAAGCGATCACCGCAACGCTTCTTACATTACAGACGACGACGCCTCCGACGGCGAGATTCCCTCCGCTCCGTGAGTTCAGCCCCGTCTCGATGAAGCTTCCATCCTGACCCTCAAGCCCTAGCCCAACACACTATCCAGTCCCAGAGCAAGGCGGTGTCTCTATAATCTCTAACCAAGAACGAGATCCTCAAGCCAGGCCTTCTCCTGACAGGATACGTGCCAGCGAGCCTTCCACTCGCCGATCGGACGGCATTTGGCACCGTCAAAGATTCACCCGCCCCCGAAACATACTAGCTCGGAGAGATTATCACCACGACTCGGTCACCGAGGGGCTCCGGGTGAGAATGGAAGATAGAACTGAACACCACGCGCCGTATGATCCTTACGCCAGCGCTTCAACCATGTCTTACGGCGCCAACTACACCCCAAACATGGTCCCTTATGGTCCTCGTCCGTCATATCAGGATTATGCTGGGGCATATCCGCAGTCATACCAGCCTTTGAGCTCGGCGCAAACGAGACTACCGCAATCTTCTCAGCCTCCACCGCCTCAGACCTCGGTTGTTATTCAGAGGGCAACTTCTACTAGCAAAGAGGAAATGGAACGCATTGCGAAAGCCTGTTTGGAAAGAGAGTTGGCCAAGTCCAAGAGATCAGACCATGAAAGAGAGGCTACCCTCTCAAAACGCTGGTTCGAGTCGGACTTGAAGCCCAGGTTTGATGCAGAATTACACTCCGAGTTGGCCAAGATGGAAATGAAGATGGTCCATGATCGGGACCAGCAGCTTCAGCTGGATCGAGTTCGCATCACAAGTGAGCTCAAAGCGGAGCTGGAGATGGGTCTGAAGCTCAGGGATGATGCAGCGGAATACCTCCAGGTTCAACTGGCTGAACAAAGATCTCAGCTCGAGGCAGAGCTGAACCGTATAAAGACAGAGCTCGAAGCTCAGACCAAGAAGGACGCGGAAAAGATGGCAGAATCAAGTACTACACTTAATCTACTGGAAGTCAAGATCTCCACGGCGGAAGAAAGATTGAGTGACGAAAAGCAAAAGGTTGCAGAGTTGGAAACCAAATGCGAACTCTTGCAGTCGAAGCTCTCTGTCTCGGAAGAAATGTTCATGTCAGAATCCGATAAGTCTGGACAGGCAGAAAGGGACTTGGAAGGGCTACAAACCAAACTCGCGGTTTCCGAGACGATGCTGGCGTCTGAAGCTAAGCAGAAGGCCGTATTAGAAACGGAGCGCGATGGTTTACGAGTTGAGCTTTCCTTGGCTGAACAGAAGTTTGTTTCAGAAACGAGTCAAAGGCAAGCCCTAGAGAACCGACTAATTGAACTGCGAGCCGACATCTCTGTGTTGGAAGAGAAATTCTCCGCAGAGACAGCCGAGAGGCAACGTGCACAAACAGAACGCGACAACTTCCAGATAGAGGTCTCGTCACTGCAAGAGAAGCTAGTTTTCGAAGCCAAACAAAAGGCTAAGGAAGCTATTGACCTTGAGCAACGGCTCGAGACAGACAAGGCCGTTGCTCTGTCCCGATTAACCGAACATTTCCAGAAGGAGCTGGAGGATCTCAGGCAAACAGTCGAAAGCAATTTGGCAGCTGAATCGGGCATCAAAATTGCAGAGTTGCAACAAGGCCTCCTGAGTATGGCCAAGCACCTGGCTTGGGAAAGCGAGCAGAGGGAGACTGAGAGCAAGACCAGATGGGAGACACAGATCGAACTTATGAATCTGCAGCAAGAGATGAAAGAATGGCAACGGCACACCTATCTGCCTTCACGCAAATCACCTTGCAACAGACTCTGGGGGGCGTACGAAGACGACAGGAATGGCGACTACGAATACGATGAAGGGCAAAAGGTCGAGATGGCCAGTGTGAGCCACGACTCCGGTCGTCGAGTTCGGCTTCGTCAAAGACGCCCGGTCACACCAAGAGCAAGATGGCACCCAGCCCACCCAGGCTTCCAAGCACCAGAAGCGCCAGGTCAGTATAACAAAGACTCAGAGACGGTAGGAAGTGAAGTCAGCGTCAGTGACCGTAGCAGCCGCTACAGAACCAACTCTCAACCTAGCAGTTTTAACCAGAGAGTCTTGTCAGACGAGAAAGGACGAAGAATGGTTGCGGTGTCAGTAGAAGACAACAACAGAAGCCAGAAATCTCGTCCAAGGCAATACGTATATATGACTCCTGTCCCTTTGTTACAAACTCCCCCGGACTCAGTTGGGGAGCTCCCGTCTGAAGATTCAGATAATGAGTCAGGGCCGAGAGACGTAGGGAGGGGACAGAGAGCAAGGCGGACACAGAAGCCTCGACAACGACCTCTTTTCAGGGAGGTGAAGAGAGATCCGGAAGAAACTTCATGGGTGTCGATTCCCGGCGAGCCTGTCGATGATGAAGCGGTGGAAGCCGGAGTAAAGCTGACTGGCGACGTTGAGCTTGTAGACGCTGCCCCTGATCTAATACAGCAGCCGGAAAGTGTTCGTCATGGAGATATCGATCAGAGATCAGGAGCTGGCCCGTCACCTCGCCAACCTTCAGCCACGATTGTCCAAGACAAAAAGCGTCAGGCACAGCCGAAGCGATCATCGGCCTCCGCTGGAGCCAAGTCATATCAGACTCCCCAGCCCAGATTCAAGGATTCGCGACAAAGTATCCGCAGTTCCACATCCAGCCTTGGACAAGATCGCCAGGTTCTGGGGGAAGAGGAACTGATTACCGAAAGCGATGGTGAAGAAGATGACAGTCGGCTTCTGCACAACCGTGAGGAACGAAGACCGGAATACTTGTTACCAGCAGCAGATCAATATGGGAATCCAATAGTCTTGTATCCTAACCCACACGGCAGGAGAACTCGGGTAACAAAGACCGGGAGAAGGATCGAGGAAGACAAAGACGGCATGATTTATGGCTTTAAAACTCAGTATGGGCTTGTACCCTTGGTCGGCATGCCGTATGAGCAAGAGGCTATGGAGAACATTCCTGTGGTCAAGACACAGCGATAGATTAAGCAACGCAAAACACTCAATGGCATGGCATGTAAGGTAGACTTGGCTGTAATGACTAAACATTATTGAGTTGAGTATTCATCCTGGATCATCAGCAGCCACGCCACCTTCGAGCGGATAAGCAACTGTGATTATAATTGATATCAGTTATAGATAGACAACAACAGCCATTTAAATCATATCTGGAATCCAACTCCCCCGCGGATTATAGGTCCGGGGGTGGAAGCGTAGGGTCTTCGTTCCTATTGGACGGTATATGTGGCTGTAGGACTGGGGGTTAACTTCAATACCTCGGCAATTGTTTGGGTCGGCAGAGATATCTGATGATGGTAGGAAGAGCTTTGAGTAGACTAATATCTGATGCCATGCACAGAATTACCAGTGCTCTTCTGATGTCTCATCGTCTTTCCAATTCCATCAACAAACGCTCCATGAATAAAGATTCTCCTCCTCAAGCAATTTCGGCCCATAGAAGTAGATGCCACTAACCCCCACACTCCAACGGATCTACGCCCGGTGTTACGTCCGTTGGCGGCGTTTTCTCCGTCTCCGCATGTCAGGCCAGCTGGTAGAATCGAACGTTCTATGAAAGCTAAAAAGACCTCATCAGATTAACTCACATCGGGTCATAGCAAGATAGTGTGTGTACTGCTACATGAAACAACATACTTCAACTCAGTCAGCGGTCATGGCTTCCAATAAACCCACAGTTCTCCGCCTTGGCGATGACATCAAATACAATCACGACTTCTACAACAATGTCTTTACTAAACGATTCAACGTCGTGGCAAACGAAGAGCCCGACAGAGAGTCGTTTATCAAGGCACTCAAGGAGAAAAAGTAAGCCCTTCTTTCAGACACTGTTGCACAACTTGCTCTGACACGGCTCAGATATGGTGACTTCTCGGCGATATTCCGCCCGCACTTCCAAACTGGTGGTGAGATGGGCCAATGGGACGATGAACTCATATCGCTTCTCCCTTCTTCAGTCCGCATCTTTGCTTCGGCCGGGGCTGGGTTCAACTGGGCCGACGTGGATGCTCTTGGCCGTCACCAGATTTGGTACGCCAACGGCGCCGGTGCTAGTGATGAGGCCGTCTCAGATACAGCTCTCTTTATGATTCTATCCGTGTTCCGCAATTTCTGGCGCTCACAACGCGGAGCACGCAGCTGTGACCCGGAGCAATTTCACGCCATGCACAAGTTGATTGGCAATATCTCCTACAACCCGCGAGGTCATGTGCTCGGTATTGTTGGTTTGGGAAATATCAGCAAGCTGCTAGCACGCAAAGCACGTTTGGCGTTGGGTATGGAAATTCACTACTACGACGTGGTGCGTTCACCACCAGAGGTCGAGGAGGAACTCCAGGCCACGTATCACTCATCTCTTAATAACTTACTTGCCATTTCCGACTGCGTGAGCTTACACACTCCGCTCACTGCTCAGACGCAAGACCTCATCAACACGGAAGCGTTTACCGCAATGAAGACTGGGTCAAGACTCGTCAACACAGCCCGTGGGCAGGTCGTTAATGAGGATGCACTGATAGAGGCCCTAAAGAGTGGCAAGATTTCGGCCGCCGGTCTAGACGTGCACTACCACGAGCCACAGGTTTCCAAGGAGCTCGCAGCCATGGATAATGTGACGCTGACGTGCCACAATGGTGGAGCGGCTATCACTACAAGAATCAACTTTGAGCTCAAGGCTATGGAGAATATTCTGCGGGTGGTGGATGAGAATGGGGAGTTTTGTGGCGAGCCTACCAATGCTGTGAATCGTAAGGCATTCGAGGAAGCTGCTTCATAGAAATTGATTGGTACTAATGACCGCTTCTGTGTTCATTACGCTATCTTGACAAAAATGGGGTGTGCATTCTTATCTTGAATGGGCATAAGATTGCGTATAATGCTGAAAGGCATCTCTGTGTTATGCGCAGCCATGACTCGCGAGTATGTTTCAGTGATTGGTACGATAGAAAGTCACTGATAATGGTAATGGTAACGGATTTGGATCCGGCTCCCTTATGGCCCTGGTGCATGAATACAAGCATAGATGTAACCGTAAACACAGTGAGGCGGTTGGGTTGGCCTTTTACATGGCATATTCGACTCTGACGTTATTCCCTTCCACTCCCAAAGCACATGGCGAAGCAAGTGATTGGTCTTATTCGGATAACATGATGATCATCTCGCCAGACGGAAACATGCAGCCGTGGGATCAACTTCAGCGGTCATCTGTCCGATTGGGAGGACCGATTCTCTGTAACCATCCCTATCCACCCATGTACTTTAGGAAATTAGCCCAGTCTTTGGTATTGTTACCCCAGATCTACCAGCCTTACCCCGCATGGAGAAAGTAGCATGTTCAAGACATAAAACACCGTCATGAACCACTTCCTTTGATCACAGTCCCCATCGGTATTATCATCTCTCTAATCGTCACCATGTTCAAGGCCGTGGCTGAGTTTCTGAAGCCCACAGCGGCTAAGAAAATGCATTTTCAGCATCTCAAGAACAACACAGATCCGACATGGTATAAAGACCCAAGCCTACGCAAAAACGTTTATCATTGTGTGGGTTTCTACCTCGCTGTCTTCTACCTTGGCTATGACGCCAGTTTAATGAACGGTTTACAAGCAATTCCTGAATGGGAGGAATACTTCAATAATCCTTCTGGAAACGTGCTAGGTCTTATCTCCGCTAGTCTGTTCCTCCCAGCTATTGTTACTCCCTTCGTGGCTTCTTGGATCAACGGCCTCTGGGGCCGAAAATGGTGCTTGGCTGTTGGCTCCGTTCTGCTGATCCTTGGTGCGTTTCTTAACGCATTTGCCAAGAACATTGGAACCTTTATTGGTGGCCGAGTTATTATCGGTGCAGGTATGTCTTAGCTCTCCGATACATACCTTCACTTCAGTAAGGCGAGGAGAACTGATCTTGTATGCAGCCGGCCCTTTTGGTAAAATCACCGGCATCGCCCTCCTCCAAGAACTAGCCCATCCTCGTCTACGACCATACGTGGCCACCGCATACTACAGCAACTTCTACGTCGGCCAGATCGTCGCCGCCTGGTTTTGCTACGGCACGTTGTCCTGGCCATCAAGCGAGTGGAGGTGGCGAGCACCTTGCCTGTTCCAGGCTTTTGCCCCTGCTGTAGTCCTCGTACATCTTCTATTCGTACCCGAGAGCCCGCGATGGCTCATCGACCACGACCGATCTGAAGAGGCGCTCAAGATCCTTGCCGACGAGCATGCTAATGGCGACATTGACGACGAGCTGGTCCGATACGAGTACGATGAGATCTGCCGGGCTCTCCAGCTCGAGAAGGAGAACAACAATTCCAAGTACGGCGACTTCCTCAAAACCCCTGGCAACAGGCGTCGACTCCTCGTCCTTGTAACCATGGGTACGGGTTCCAACTGGGTCGGCAACGGGATCATCGCCTACTACCTGTCACCAGCACTGAAGCTTGTCGGCATCACCTCGCCCGATGCTATTACTGGAATCAATGGCGGTATGGCCATCTGGTCTCTTATCTGGGCTTATGCAGGAGCCATGAGCGCTGAGCGTGTCGGAGGTCGTACCCTCTGGATCACGGGTACCGCTGGTATGTGTGTCGTCTACGCCATCATCACTGGCCTTAGTGGTGCCTTTGCCGAGAGCCCTTCACCAAGCTTGGGTATTGCGGTGGTGCCCATGATGTACCTCTTCAAGACTTTCTACTGCATCAGTTGGTCACCACTGCCATTTGCCTATGGTGCCGAGATCTTGCCTTATAACCTAAGACTCAAGGGCTTAAGTATTGAGCTTAGTGTTCAGAGTGTGGCATTGGCTTTCAATCAATGGGTCAACCCTGTGGCCCTTGATGCGATTGCGTGGAAATAGTAAGTGCGAGTCTAATTCCAACAATACAGCACGGAATCACTAACCAGCAACAGTTATATCGTCTATATTGCCGTCATCGCCATGTACCTTGTTCTCATCCTGTTCTTCTTCCCTGAAACAAGGTATGTCCTCACTTCCACTCCTCCACCTGGCTCATTATTGACTTCAATCTGCAGAAACATGACTATCGAGGAAGTCTCTGTGTTGTTCGACACTGGGCGAAAGGGCGACGCAGCAGCAGCAGCTAGCAAGGTTCAGGACAACAAGACGAAATTGGACCTCGAGTTACTCGACGATCATGATGATGCTTATGAAGGGCCGTCAGTCTCGAGAGTAGAACGAGTCTAGTGTATACCTGCAACTACCGAGACCTCTATATTCCTGAATTTGACTAGCAAGACTTCTATGGAAGCTGAAACTACGACCGAAGCTTCGACCTCCATCGTTGAGTCTATTACTACCAGTGCAGAGACCACAACGTCAATTCCTGTCGACCAACCTGTTCCGACCGTCGAACCTGTTAGGAACGGTGGGTTTGAGAACAAAGACCGTGCTCCTTGGAAGACCAGAGGAGGCGCCTTTACCAAGCTATCTAGATCCAACCAGCGCGATGGAAATCAATGCTAGTAAGACACGTCCACTTCTTAAACTCACCCGCAGGTCATCAGGCCAACCGATTCTCTAGCCAAATGCCGGGTCCATACATCTCGTCTGACTTTGGCATCTGCCAGCGCGTTGGTGTCAACCAAGGTTACGAATACGCTTTTACAGCGTGGATCAAGCAAAATTGCATGGTCGAGAGAGACGGAGGCTTCTATGAATGCGGAAACGATGCGGACAGAGTTGAACTGTACATCGACTCTTCGTATTGGATAACCCTAACCCTCACTTATGTCTTGTAAATAACAGATAATGCTTAGTTGGACCACTAGGAACAAGATGACTAATACGGAAGTGATATTTTACATGCGGGGTGGACTTGACTCTAGGTACAATCAAATGGCCTGATGCCCTGAAGAGCTTCTGTCCGCTAGAGTACCTAGATGACTTGGAGCATCCTTTTTGAATCTACTCTACATCACCCTCAAGTCAAGGCAAGGCAACCACACTATGTCTGACCAAGACGCTCTCACACCTCGTGTCTTCCTTGTAAGGCATGGTAAGTTTCTAGCCGTGTAAAATTGGTTGACGTAGACTCCCCTCTCATAATTCTCATCCGACTAACGAAAGCTTCACAAACAGGCGAGACAGAATGGGCCAAACTAGGCAGGTACACGGGCATCACCGATATAGAGCTGACCCCAGCGGGTGTCGAACAAGTTTCATCAAGTGCGAAGACGCTCGTGGGTGCTGGCAAACTCGTCGACCCTGCGCGCCTCGCACACACCTTCGTCAGCCCGAGGAAGAGAGCAAAACAGACTTTCGAGATCATGTTGCCTTCTTTCAAAGGTGCTGAGGTGCAAGGCAAGGTTACCTGTACTGAGGATATTGCGGAATGGGACTATGGTGAATATGAAGGGCTTGAAGCCGGGCAGATCCGAGAATTGAGGAAGCAAAGGGGCTTGGATCAGCAACGAGAGTGGGATATCTGGAGAGATGGGTGTGAAGGTGGAGAGTATGTTTGGGCTTTCTTATCGTTGTCTAAAATTTCACGGCTAATCTCTTATCCCAGATGCATGCAGCAAGTCACCGAGCGTCTAGACAGACTTATTTTACAGATTCGGGGTGTCCAGAAGCCCTATATGAAAGGAGATAAGCCGGTTGACGTGCTCGTTGTATGTTTTCACTCTTCCTACCTTCTTCACACAATCAGCATCTATAATATTTGTTCTTCCATTCACAGTCTCATCATCCGGTTATTCTTACAGGGTAATTAATGGGGATACTTACAGGTTGCACATGGTCTCATCCTTCGTTGCTTTGTCAAGCGCTGGCTTGGATGGTCAGTCGACTTCCCTTTCCAGATGATGCTAAATCCTGGGGCGGTTGCAGTTCTGAGGTAAGTTTCTGGTACTGCCTGGTATCCTACCGTATCAAGTCTGATACAAGCTAAGCAAAAGTGTACGATTTGCTAACCCATCAAAGTTACAAGAATAATAACGTTCGCGAGCCGGCCCTCCATATCGGCATGGCACTTCCATCAGCGGGGGCTTGATACATCTAGATATAGGCAGATACGTGCTCGGCCTATATGATTCCTCCTATTTTAGTCACACGGTCGAGCACAGTAAACCCAAACCTACCACTGAACCGTCAGATCATACCATCTCTATGCCTTGTTCTTCTTGCACTTGATATCTGTCAACGAGGTTTTGACCTAACCGCTGGACGTCTTTCCAATACAGCGTAACCCGAGATAAGACGAAACCCAATATCACGAGGGTGGGTGCCAGGAAGATGAATGATAGCTTGTTGGGTCCCAGAAAGCCGGGAATTGCCTTCTCCTGCATGGAAAGTATTGCAGCTGCGAGTGTGATAGGGGTAACGACCTATTATTAATGGAATGGTCAGAGGGATGTAGTCTTCCGTACACATGGCAGCAACTTACGTAGAGTAGGAAATGCGTCAACATCTGGTTGCTTTCGGCTACCTGAGCTTGAAGATTCGAAACACGATTTCTGGCGTCATCCATATGGAGGTTGAGCTATATCGGGCATGTGAGCTTGAGGCGTTCGGCTCACTATCAGTTCAGATGCGTACCGTTCTCTCGTGCTCATCACAAATTGTGCCAATGTTCTGCAGCTGTTTAAGACAGCTTTTGCAGTCCGAAAAAGCTTGTTCAATGATACTGAGAGACCGAAGTCCCGAAGATGTGTGAAACTGATCTTTCGAAGCAAAGTTATCCCAACAGGTGATGGTTGTCTCAAGGCAGACGCTCAACTCTCTCAGTTTCTGCCTCGTGTTATCGAGCCATGAAATGATATCTCGAGACTCTTCATAGGTTAACGCACGTGGTCTCAGGGACCTCAAGTGAGAGTTGCTAATCTATAAATAAGGTTAGCTATACTGCTCATAGTTAACGTATTGCTGGGCCTTTATACATATTCTTCAATCCTTTGTTGAAATTTCTGTGCTGTATTCATCCACTCGTCCTTGAACCTGTTTAATTGACACTCCAAGCTCAAGAGGAAATACTCCCCAGGATCTAGTATCGGTTGATCAGCTTCGCATTTGCCGTCCATGAGAGGATCCATCTGCATTTCGTCTTGACAAAACGAATCTACAGACTGTCTTTGGTCTTCGGCTTGATAATATGTATCAACAACGCCATAGCCAGTCCATATACTATCATTGATAGCAATGATGAGGATAGATATTTGTGCTTCGCAAATATAATCGGTCTCGTCAGAATTTGATGGTGAGTCGCCCTTTAGAAAGTCAATATCTTGAACCTTTCTGAGTGGGCGGCCATTCTGTCTTAGACGCAGGTCTCTGGGCTCCTGCTGGGCGAATCTCCACGGATAAAACGGCAAGTGGAATGCGAGAGTAAAGTTATCGAATCCACGAGACTACAAATTACCGATTCAGTATAAACACGCTTGGCTACCTTCCTCGAGCGACTGACCTCGTTGCTGACACCAATGTAAGACTTGAACGCAATGTGGTGATATAAAAACTCGCCCAAGCCATCCACGTGTTTTAATGAAGCTACGGCCATAAGCGCTGCGACTCCATGACTATCCAAGTCCGTGATAAAACTCGAATTTAGTTAGTTGTGCAGAAATCGAAACATATCATGGAGACTCTTACATCAGACGACGGTCAACGTTGGGCTCGGCTGGGGCGGTCAACGATGGGGGATGGAATCTCTATCGTCATCATTAATCCACATGACATCAGTAACTAGTGGTAACTTGACAGGAACTACCTTTTCCGATAGCTTCGTGTATACCCCATGTATGGTGAGCGGCTTGTAACCTCCCAGCGCGATTGAGGTTGTGCCATCATTTGTTCTATCATCAATCAGGCCAATCTTCGTCAGTGAAAGCGCAGGACTATTTGATATCAGCTCCAGAAACGCATTCGGACGACAAAATCCATCTATTATCTCCGCTTGATAGGTCCTTGTAGGCTCGGTATCGCCCTTTGTCATGAACCAGTATATCAAATTGTCGTCTCCAAGGTCTTTGGGGTCAATGTACTTTTCATTCTCGCTCAGTAACTGCTCCTGTCTGGCCTCAACTCGTCTGCTTCCTGGAAAGACCTTGTTGAAGTCACAATATCCTATTTGTGATGAGTTTTGTTGATCTCTATCAGCTTCTGGTGCCAGCAGACCCGAGATTTCGACTTTGACAAGACCGCTCAACTTTAGTTGCCGAGTTCGTTTTCTTTTTCTTTCTCGTTGCCTTCCATATCCTTTCGTTGTCCGGTGTCCACTCGACATGGCAACTTCATCACCTATGGGTAAAGGCATCATGGGGCGTCCTTGAATACGAGGTGGCGGCCTGCAGGCTTCTTATGGACTTGTTCAGTGGCTCTTGTTTCCGTCTTGGCTTTGAGGTGAGAGGAGTGGCTGTTTAATGGGTGGGATATTGAGTAAATATTGGAAAACGGCGTTCGACAATATATGCGAGACAAGCTATTGGTGTAGAGTGGTTCCGCCAGACAACTGACAAGACGTATAGGTCCAGTTGTACACACAAGTACCCACGCTACCAGCGCAAGATCCGGCATGATATGAAAACGGTAGTTGGATCCATGTTCGTAGGAGATCGGTATATGACAGGTCCCACAGAAGTAGACGAAGACTTTCATATGAAGACCTGGTGCTAACTTAATATCGGATCGTCTCTGTACGATGATGCAACCTGCAGATAAGACTTCTTGAGGCCCAAACACCTCTGGCAGGCTTTTTGTAATACCGGTGAGCGAGCTGGACTACCTATGAGAGCTGCAGCCCGATTAAGGCAGACCATCGCCTTGGAAAATGAGGCCTTCCCATCACATGCCCAACTCCAGCACGATATTACTGGGGCCAGCAAGGCATCAAAAATGACTCTAGCTGACATTTGAGGGTCGATGTATGGGTCACTATTAATGGAGGCTGCCCAGCTAAGTCTAAACTTTAGGTCTCTCGTGATAATCTGTCTTTTCATCCGAAAACTGGTGGGACTTCTCTGACTGGCTGGAGCCGACACATGTTGTGTCAGCTCTTTTTCGGTGTAGATGAGTCGGGTACGCCCCATCCTGTTGTGCAATCTCGAGGCTTTAAAGCCAATCGGTGAGGATGGCTGTGTTCTTTGACAAAACCCGGTGGCTTCGTGTCATGCGTCAGCGTCTTGAAATATAAGGCAAAAGCAATATATTACCTTTAACTATTCTTTATAATATATTTAACTAATTACCCTAGCCCCTGAGGGCGCTATAAGTAGCTATCTATATATAGTATAGCCCATTTCTGTTACTTATTAATATATAAAGGAAAGAAAGCTAAGTTTAATATAAGGGAATATTAAAACTACCCTTTTTCACTATATAAGGCCTAGCCTATCAACTAATACCTTTAATACTTTTCTTAAAAAGAGTCTCCTTTAGAGAGACCTTTAAAAGCAATAGGATTTACACCTACTCCCTTGAGCAGTATATTTATATACTAGAGGGGTAAACCAGATAACGTGTTATACCACTGGCCCCCTACCTTCATCCCTTTACTTACTAAAGACCAGACTACTAACTGATAATAGTAAGCAAACTGAGAGGATAGAGGTATTACGTCCAGTAGGCATATTTATAACACTTTCTGTGGCATATTTCGATAGACTCGTTATCTTACTTTACAGTATACCATACCGCTTTCGTTACTTGCGCGCACTGAAGTCGGAGCTATTAACTCAATGCACCCTAAATAATGGGAGACCTTAAGGATCATTTCGTGAATGCACAAATGATGAAGACTTTAGTTCGTGTTATACTACAGCAACCTCGAAAGTTTAACTTACAGTCACACAGCTTACGACTAGTATGAAAGAAACCCGACTGATGCGGGCTAGAAACTATATATCGTACGTTTATCGCTCCTGAGTCAAAGATTATCCTTCAGGGTAAGAGTATTATGGCTCAGGTGCGCCATAAAGTGGCTATGCGAGACATATCGTTCCGATGTCGTTGTGTAACATCTTTGCCATGAATGGACCGACTGCTGGCGATTCGGGACATCACGTCTGGCGCGGGTTCATGAAGAGTCTTAGATGACCATAATCGCCATCCATTGGTGACATACTCGCGGCTTTGTGTTAGGAGGGCGCCTGTTGGAACCTCGGCGAGCGGAATGCGTAATGGAAACATGAGGCCAGGTATCAATGTTTGGAATGAGAGTTGCTTCGAAGTGTGAGTGCGTAGTCTCACCCTGACTGGAATTGTGTCCATGAGCAGACATTTCAATCCGTATACAAAAGACTGAATTTCGATTTATGATGACTATAATCCCAGAAAATCTACTGATGTCGACGCGATAGGTCCTACATAGACCTAGTGTATTTTCGCGTCTTTTCGCTTTCGTAAGAGTAACACTTGAAGCAGTAACAAGCTTCGTAAGACACGCGAGTAATATATATATAAAAGCCGGAGAAGTAGTCGTTTATTCTCGAACTGTTTTCTTTTCCACTCGGCAGTATGGGCATCGCGGTGTTCCGCATCCGGGACAATTAATGACAGACACGCGCATGCCGCCAGTCGGACAGCAGCAGCAGGTCCATATAAAGACCGTCCTTTTCTTTTTGGGAGCCTTTTTCGAGTCAGGGAATAAGTGGCTGCAAGTTTGGTTTGGCTTACCATATTATAGATTGGTATCTGGGCCGGATTGCCGTCCCCCGAGAAAGTGTCGTCATCATGGAGTGCTGTGTGCAGGTCGACCGAAGTACCCTCAGTATTACGCCGATCTGTGATGGTAGAGCGACTGGTAAGCCATGATATCGAAATGGCGGGGAGTAACATGACGGGTTAGGGTGATATCCCATTGTACAAGAGGGCATAGTAACATCTATAAAGCATTTAGAAAAGGGGTTCTGGCGTGTAAATGAAGTGGCTGACATTGTAATTAAGTGGCTGGGGCAATTATCAGCATGTAGATTTGGAAAAGGACAAGTTGCATCTTTATTGATGCTTAAAAGCAGGCCAATCTTTGGCACACACGATATCTTCCGCACACCCTTCACATCGCGGTGGCTCGTCATCCTCGGTGCTGTGTCACATTTGGCACTTCGAGTTACTCTTCGTAGGCGGCAGCACTGCGTCTGCTGTTCAACGCAGGCGCCCTATAGCTCTGGAAATCGAGCCGAGACGGTTGGCCAACATAAACTTGACTTGATGGTGTTTAGGTGTATACACAACACATACTTTGGGTTGCGAGTACTCAATTCAAGTTCTAATACCTCTGCAGAGGCCATCTCCAGCTCATAGAGTATAGAGATAACTACTTATTGACCCGGGATCTACAATTTGGCGAGGGAACCTGTAAACTTTATATCTCAGAAGCGCAATGGCCGGCAATCTTGGGATTTGATTCGTCTTCCAGCAAATCTAATTAAACCTTATTTAGTCCCTGTAGAGCTCCTCCTGGAGCCCCAGATGTGCTTGCTGTTATAAGCGTAGTCTTTGATCAAGGCCAAGGCTCGGTATTTGCTGATCCTTCGACTACTTGGGGCCCTCTCTTCGACCTCCGAATTGCAACCGATGTTTTTGCGGATTCTTATTCGAGAGTTTTGTGGTAACAGAGGCCTTGTGAACAAGATCATTGAGCCCAAACTAAACATGATGGAATGTCGTATGGGTCACGCTGGTTTTGCATGGTTGGGTGTAGGGCGTGATTGGGAGACTTTGGTGGCAGATCTATGACTCCTGTTCGTACTCAAAGCCTGTGTTTATGTGATCAAGTTACACCACAAACATCAGAGTCAAACCTCAGCCCCTCACCGAGACTTCAGATAGCTGCAGAGTCGAGAGTATAGCTACTCGTCGACATTAGATGTGTTGATGCTAAGCCACAGTGGCTGCCAGAGGGCTGGACAAAAGTCATGTGAGCTTGGGCCAGAACTCTCTCGAGAATTGAAGTCTGAGTTGTTCATCCCCATCTCCCCCTGGCTCAACATAGTCTGGGGAGATGCACTCGAACACTTCAAGGAAATGCTGCGCCAAGATCCAACGGACCCTTTAAACTTGCGCGATCTGATCCCTCGTATTGTGCTGCGAGTTAACCAAGAGCAAGAATGCTACGATTTTAGCCAAGAATGGCCATGGCGCTCACTCCCGGTCCTTATTCTTGTCACCTGGTCCAGTCGGCAAATCCATAGTTGGTTGAGGATGAGCAATGTCCCCCTCCGCCTGCCTATATACCTGGCTCCCGGCCAGAGGCTGAACTGGTTGTTTACAAATGTCGAGACGCGTGGCATGAAAGCGAGGACGCTTTGATCATGATCGAAGTTGACCGCTCGAGCTTTACCTGTGTATTCGAAAATTCACGAGATGCGAACCCGCCGTCCTCCAAGAAGGCGAAGAAGACGCCCCAACAATTAGAGAGAAAGCGTGGCACCGGTCTTGCATGCTATGAATATGGACATGTAAACTTATTGTTACTGGTATCGTACGCAGTTGAGATACCTTGCTAAGACGGTCCAGACGTTCCTCCCACTATCCCCGGCGTACTCAGAAACGATGTGCCGTTGTATCGCCCCTTCTCATCTCTCCCCAGCAGAAAGCTCTCGGGTGGTCCAAGATACGAGTCCCTTACGCCCCCCAGATCGACCACAATCTTCTGAATCACAATATTCGGCAGTAACGCCCAGATTCGAAGAGTATATGCGCCCTCTTTGGGAACTTGGAATGAAGATGTTGTATAGTTTCCGTGCACGCCCCAGACGGCGTTGGCGACGGCATAACCCCATCCTTCAGGCATGTTGCTGCCAACGTTGGGGCCAATTGGTTGAACGACAGTTGGATCGGGCTGATCTTCGCCAGATGGGAACAGAACGATGGCATATTCGAGGGGATTGCGGTCTCCGAGGTAGTTGGCTGCCGGGGAGATGAATAGCGTCACGTTGACGGCCGAATGGTTGCTGAAGAGGTACATTTCATACTCAAGAGCAGGGCCTTCACCAACCTCGAGCTTCTCAGTATCAAGAGGGTATATTCCAACGCCTGCAAGGGTACGGCCGTAGCTTTTGATAGTGTGGTATTCGAGAGGGTCATCGTCAGAGTTGCCTTCGTATATGTCTTGATAGTGCGATGCTTCAATTGAAACATGTCCATCAGATTCGACGAAGCCCTCGTCAAAGTCATCAGCCACTTCTCGGTTGATGACTGTTGCGAGCACGCGCGGTTCCTGGCCGGCATACTTCTCAAAGCCGCGACAGTCACTCGTGATGTTGATAAAGACCTCGGTGGTGTTTGGAGCTTTCGGAGCCTTGTCCCAGTCCACTGTGACATAGACACGGCTATCGCTGCCATTGTGTCCACCAACTGTTCCATTGTACTGTGAGAGCAGTACATAGTCCTCCCACGGTGCGGCGAACCAGTTGCAGGAACTTGATCCCCGAAAGAAGACGTCGAGATATCGAGACTGGGCTCCATAAGGGTCCAAGGGCGGGAGATTGAGGACGTTGGTAGACAAAGGATGCCAACGACTATCTCCTTGGATGGTAGCATTCGACCCCTCGACACCTACTCCATATTGTCCTCCAAGGGAGGACCATACATCCTGAACGAATCTCAGATCTGGCAGGGTGTTTCTCATGGGTTGCTGCCAGTATCCATCGTACCCCAAATGGGTTTCTATGTTGTCAGCCCAGACCACAACAAGCAGAGTCACCACTCACGATCAAGAATATGTGCCCATTTTCCATCAAGAACCTCGTTCCATCTCTGGGTGAGGTTCGAGTCTTTGTACATAAGATCCACAGACTCCCAGATAACATGATTAGCAGAGTTACGCTTCTGACCAGCGTACAACTGATTCCTGGCGCCGTAGATCTGGATTTTGTTGACAATTTCTCCACCGAGCACGGGATGCAGCAGCATCTCAAAGAATGCAGGCTTGTACTCAGAGTCCAGTTTGTCAAACACACCCTGGGTGTCCTGTTTCAGAGTAGCCCACTGCTCTAGAATGGCCTCGGCTTCGTGATAGTTGATGACCGAGTAGACGTGTGGTTCCAAGAGCTCAAACTTGCGACGAGCTGCGTACATACCGTACCGTGTCATGATGTCCGTGATGGCTTCGACATGCTCACTGCCGAATTCCCGCTCAACCCAGGCTTCAACCCATTTCGTCGTGCCGTCGGCTTCCCATCGCTCAGTGTCGTAGGCAAGATCCATGAAATGGCTGATGGGAATTTCTTTGGGCTTCAGATCACCGACATTGACTATCCAGATTCGACGAGCGTTCCGGTGGTAGGCTAGTGTCATCTGCTCGGTCGTCTTCTCAAGTTGAATCGTGTTGATCCATTTATAGTTCCTGGGGTCGCCGACGTAGTCGAAATGGTAGTAAACGCCTGCACCACCAGAGCGGTCCGTTTCGTTTGCAAGAGGGAGTCGACGGATATTGCCCCAGTTGTCGTCGGCCCATAGAAGTGTTATGTCTTCTGGGACAACCAGACCTCGTTCTTGGTAGGATTGAACCTCCTTGTAAAGACACCATAAGGATGGGACATCGGTTAGATTATTAATCTCGAGGCCTTCCTGTAGAATAGTCCGTTGGTTGTCCACAAGAGTCTCGAGCATGTTGACAATTGCATCGATGCCGAGATTTCCCTCGATAGCTGTATCGCCAGTTCCTCGCATCGCCATAGTCCACAGACTATTGCGAGCATATGGCTTGGCTCTCTCAACGCCAAAACGAAAGTACTCATCAATCGTCTCATTGTTGGTGTTGTACTGCCATTCTCCTTCATAGAACGTTCGGAATTCATTCTGTGCTCGCATCATGGGTTCAGTATGAGAGCCGCCGAGAACTATCTCGTAGGCATCGAGTAGTGGCTGGTTGAGAGGGTCATCGACGTAAACCATACTACCCCAAAGGGTTGGCCAGAGGTAGTTGGCTCGAAGACGTAGTAGCAGTTCTGAGACGAGGGCGTAAAACTCGTGGTTGTATGGAGCAGCGTCATTCCAAGTTGGCTCCCAACGAGATCTGACTGGATTAGACTATGATAGGAAGCAATGTTATTTACTTACCCGACCCAGCTAGAAAGTCCCGGTTGCTCGTCGTTAAGAAAGATGCCCCTGTATTTGACAGATGGTGATGGTTGAACCTTGGGTTGAGAGAGCACATAGATCTCGTCTCGTTTTCGCACCGGAACATCAGCCCACCAGTACCATGGGCTGACACCAATCTGCTCGCTGATATCGTAGATACCGTAGATGGTTCCTCTGGGGTCACTCCCAGCAATGACTAGGGCTTGCGAGGTGCCGTTGATGGGATCTTGGACAAGTTGGCTCACAAAAGCCTCCCATTTGCCATCGACGTCGCTAACATCAATTGCGCCGTCTTCGACGAGCTTGTCAATGAGGTCGGAATGACCAATTGTACCTACAATGATGACCGTGCTGGAAGCATCAGGGTTAGAGTATGCCGGCCCGGAAAAGGTGTCTTCGTCAAGGGTCCGGTACTGTACATGTTAGCGGGCACTTCTTTGGAGGACCATGTACTTACATGTGTGTTATTCTTTACATCGACAGGCTCAAATTTGTACTCTGCTGGCGATGCATCGGTCTCCCCGTTGCTGAGCGTGAAGTTTGTGCCAGTGACATGCCCAAAGTCAACAGCAAGATCGCCCGCGGCGCGGATAACACCCCAGTACTCGTTTTTGGAGACACGAATCTGGCCTGCACTGATGTTACTGCCCACGATCTGAAATGCGTCGTCTGAGCTGTTGAAGGCGACGATGGGCTGTTGACCTAGACCTGATGCAATAGGTACCAGGCCTAGCAATGCCAAGGATAGCGTTGACAGCTTCATGACTAACAGCTCAGAGCTATGGGAGAATATATCGCGGCTTAGAGCATCCAGTTTTATATGCAAGTACCGGATAAATGTCATGACCAAGATCAAGCAAGAGGTCTAGGCACCTATAGCTCCATTCTTATAAC
Organism: Fusarium sp. NRRL 66739; assembly: GCA_021655895.1. Taxonomy (NCBI): domain Eukaryota; kingdom Fungi; phylum Ascomycota; class Sordariomycetes; order Hypocreales; family Nectriaceae; genus Fusarium; species Fusarium sp. NRRL 66739. The sequence goes on from JAJJWO010000527.1 coordinate 20,376, forward strand.
AAGAACAATCATTCGTCCAGTTGGGATATGATCATCATAGCGTCGCATTGAACCCCGCCAGACCAGGTTCCTTATTAGCCATGAGGCCGGCTGTAATCCATCTCGTACGGCTCGGGCCTGGGCATTGACCAAAACAGCCTGCGGGGAATTTATCCAACAACTCAGAAGACCAGCAAATTCTTGGGTCTTTTACCGCCCCTCTCGAGCTTGAGAGGGAAGAAGAAGCATGGATGCAAAAGTGGTGCCTGGGAATAATTTAACCACCACCACACTTGCTATCCCCGTAGTCCTACAACATTGTCCTGAACTCATCAACTATAGCCCTACAGCACAGGCCACGGCCTGAATTGCATCAGATCGACCCCAAAGTTCGCATCAGGGCCCCTCATGTCCTTGATGGCCTCACACCATTGGAGCTCCCGACTCAGCCCACGATGTTTGAAGTACCGCAGCAACAGAGACTGCGCATAGCCTGTTGCCTGTGGGCCAAACATACCATTCTCAATGCGGTAGAAGAACTCGATGCTCTGGCACAGCATACGGGCCAGCTTATCGGCATCCGCTTGTCCAGCCTCATCAGGATACGGCAGTACAACACCACTTGTGGAATTTGACTTGCGAAGGAGTAAGATTGTGTCGAGGACGTCGAGCATGGTACTGGTGCAGAGTATCCATGAAGCAGCGCTCCCGATGGAAGAGAAGGCCAGTGCAAATGGAAACAACTTGTCCGTAGTGTCACTATCTGTGGGATTGTTCGCTCTGGAGGGAACAGACCAGTACAAGGGCCCTCGTTTTTGCGCTGCGGCGCTGCCGTGACAAAGGCCTCGCCAATTGTCAAGAATGTTGAATCTCTGGATGAGAAAGTTTTCATATTCAAGTAACTGCATAGATCTCTTGTCACTGCTTGATAGCAAAGCACGAGCTCCGGAAATAACTGAGGGGACGTCAAGGATGAGGTCAAGTAGCCCCCTGAACGACTCCGGGGCTTCGACGGGGGCGATATGTTCTCGCCAAACGCCAGGCTCGAGTATGAGAGGGCGTTTCTGAGCCATTGCTTGGATAAACTAAGAAGCTGTCAATGTAATTCTCAATGTCATGGATATAGCATTCTCTGTACATACACAAATAACACAAAGACGTCGGCACAGGTCATTCCAACTTGGCGAGGTCTTTTCCATCACAGCACGTCGGCGAAGGATTTCAGATATACCCTGCGCATGTGCATTCCAGCTTGTGCTTGCATCGAACAGAAATACCTATCTCTGGATCAGTCCTTATCAACACAATATACTGGGATGCTGCAGCCCACCTCGCAAGTCGAAAGGACAACGATAGAGGCGAGGCTCTCATCACTATCGCTTACAGATGGAGAGTCAAGAATAGTAATCACCTTGGACAAGGCGTGGTTGTATAGCTGGATAGTCTCGTGGTAAGACATGCCCGGTTCATTAGACAAGCGGATTTGGATGGCACAAAAGGCTAATAGGGAATAATCAAGCGCATCACTACGCCCCTGCATCTGACACACGGCATTGAGCCACGATGATGGCGTTGAACTCGAGTCCTCACAGCATTCCAGGGCCCGTGGGGAAGGACAGTAGATACTTTGCAAGATGGACAGCGCCTCTAGTCTGAAGGTCGGTAGATGGTAGCACGAGTCACCTGACTCGATTTGACTACGCATCCGCTGTAATAATTCAAGCCAGTTGGAGGGCTTCAAGCCCTCTCGTTCTTGTCGTGACGGTGGTTTCGCCACGACAGAGAGTGCAGTGGCATTTGGACGCGCTGGAGTTCGATGAATCCAGAGAGCTGTGCGCTGATATCCCCGACATGCGATTCCTGCTTTGGAGCATCGCAGACAGGCAGGCATTGTCAGATCGCACTATTCTATGGTTACCATAAAGGATGGTGATATCGTTGTAGAATAGGTTAGATAACACACCTTGACACGACGCCTTTTGCAGTCATGACACGCCTTCGATTTTCCGGGAATGCCGACCATGATCAGACGCTACCGCATGCAGGGACGACAGTCCGAGGCATCCGGCAGGGTTATGTACGAAAAATATTGCGATTGAGGATGATATGGACGGCAAGAAAGAGCAATAGTGGCAAAAGAAGAGCTTCTGCTTAGAAATTGCCGAGGCCCGCGTATGACGGAGTTGCTTTGATCCGTGATTCCATCGTATTAAACTCAACTCATCAATGATTCAGAAGGACGACTAAACCATGTATGGAAACATTTTGCGAGATCGACAGGGATTTGAGGGTGGCGTATAGATCACGACTAACCGTATTCAGAACCATCTTTCGAAGATTTGTTCCAGGGACGAGTTTATCAGCGTCATCACGGTAGAGAGGTTACATAGTTGAAGAATAAATCTGCACCACTGGGATAGGCCGGAGAATATCGGGCCTCTAGCTTCATCACAAGAAAGGTTATACAGTTATATAAATGGCGGATCTGAACCCACAGGATGGATCGGAGAATTTCCCTTCAACTTCAATTCATCTGCCCTGCCCTTCCAAGTCAACCCAACTCAATGGCGTCTTCGGAATCCGCTCTGAATCGTCCATCCATCTCACCGCCGATGTCTGATGGCGAACCCACGTATAATGAACCACCATCAGACTCTAGCCGTGATATCGAAAAAGTGCCGACTCAGCAGCAAAGTGGTCCTCCGACTACAGATTATGGTCCTCCACCTGATGGAGGATTACAGGCATGGCTATTTGTTGTGGGGGGCTTCTTTGCCGCTTTTGCTAGTTTTGGATGGATCAATTGTGCGTTGTACTTGATTATTCAAGACTTGAAAAATGATGCTGACAATAGCTACAGGCATTGGTATATTTCAAGACTATTATAAAGAACATCAACTCTCATCGTACTCTTCTAGTACTGTGGCGTGGATTTCTTCAGTCGAGTCATTCATGCTCTTTTTCTGGGTATGCCTAGCCTAGTCTCTAGTTTATAGGTTTCTAATTAACATACCACAGGGTCCTCTAGTGGGCAAAATAACTGACGAGTTTGGCCCTCGAATACCCATGCTCATTGGCACCCTTCTCCACGTCTTTGGTCTCATGATGACCTCTATATCTAACGAGTATTATCAAATCTTGTTGTCTCAAAGCATCTGCAGTGCATGGGGATGTTCATTTCTTTTCTACGGCGGTAAGCTCTTCTTTCCCGGGCCTGTTCTATGTCACTAATCATCGTCTATGTAGCTGTTAGCTCCATTGGCACCTGGTTCTTTCGTTATCGCGCCACAGCCCTCGGTATCATCACCGCCGGATCCAGTGTTGGTGGTGTTGTTCTCCCAATCATGGTCGATCACCTTGTCAAGCCCCTAGGCTTCGGCTGGGCAATGCGGTGCATGGCTTTCTTTTTCCTAGCAGTTCTGATCATTCCAAACGCTACTATAAAGTCAAGGCTGCCGCCGCGGGGGGGGAAGATTGACCCCTTGGGCTTTGTGAGGCCATTCAAGGAACTACCTTTTCTTCTACTGTCGATAGCGGGATTTTTGATATACCTTGGATCGTTCTTACCCTTTACATATATCATTATGCAAGCCAAAAAGGTGGGAGTATCACCGAAGCTGGCTCAATACATGCTCCCTATCATCAACGCCTCCTCGTGAGTCTTCGAGCTTCTAACATCTCTTCTCTTAACTAGACACTAACTCAGGGCAGCACTTTTGGTCGTCTTATTCCGGCATACTTTGGCGATCTTATTGGTGTCTACAATGTCATGATACCCTTGACGCTCTTAGGTGGCATCTTCACTCTGGCGATATGGCTCCCCGCGAACTCGACCCCAACGGTAATAGTCTACGCCATTCTATATGGCTTTACATCCGGATGCACCCTTTCCATCCTCCCCGCAATGGTGGCTTCAATGTCGGATCCGCGCGAACTTGGTACGCGTAACGGTTCACTGTACGTCTGGGCCTCTGTAGGTGCACTCATCGGGCCCCCTATCGGAGGGGCTATCGTTAGTGACCAGGGGGGGCATTTCCATGGGCTGATTGTTTTCTGTGGTGTGGCTATTCTCCTGGGAACATTGTTTAGCATTCTGTCAAGGCAGGCAATAGTAGGTCGTGAATGGAGGAAGAAAGTATAGGCGAACAAAGATTCATCCGCTTGCCTTTGTCAGGTCTTGGGTATATAACCAGTGGGAATGTGTTGGACGAGATACTAGACTAATGCGAAACAGAACTCTTCGTGAGGATAAAAGGATGTCAGGGCGGTACAGAGAACTTGAAGAAATCGAACACGTTGCTTGCTTGCTATGCCACTCGAGCGAAAGAGGCTGCTACTATAAACTGCTTTATTCAATTATACCAACTATCTAACTTGATAAACAGCTCGCCATCTTATACATGTGCTACTCGCACTCATGTACCGTTCGCGGGCTGCGTGTAGACATGACCGTCAATAGTAGTGTTCATGGTCCCATTCGCGTTAAAAATATTCGTCAAAACATCAATAGTGAGATGAAAGCCATCGGGGCTCGTTTTCTTTGTGTTTGTCGAGTTTTTGGTCGTTTGCGTCAGGTTGGACCACCAGTCGACATGGTTGAGCGTCAAAGAAGAATACGAGGAGCGAACAGTCTCATATCCTTCCAAGGAAGTCGACCCATCGTCTGAGAAGTCGTGGTAGACGACACGAACCTCACTGATAGATTTATTTCCAATGAGTTCAACATCAGCATGTCCGCGACTTTGGCCCTTCAAGGTGTAGCTTCCGGGTGCTGGCTGCGGTCGAGACGGGGTGGCATCTCCCGGGGTATACTTGACACCCCATGGGATTTCGTCTGAGATGGGTTCAACAGGGGGGAGCCTGACAGGTTTGCGTGAAGTCAGAGTGGCCAAGACCATCCGCATCTCCCTACCTCCTGGCTCTTTGGAAGGGTAGCAGGGAAGTGGGTTCTTACCACCGCACGCGGGAGAAACAGCGTGGGCATCGCCATAGACAATCTGAGTGCCGTCAGGAGACCATCTGGGGTCAGCCATGGCATTCCACTCAGGGTCGTTGAAGTCACCACTACCACGGACACCCTCGCCTTCTCCGTTGATCTTCTGGCCGAAGTAGTCCCCGCGGTCGCCATATCTGTCCAAAAGGAACGGCTGGAAGAACCGTCTCTGTCCGTTGTTTCTGGTGGCAGACGTAGCAGATGTGCTGACGAGGTCGGTAATAGGTGGGATGTGTCTCATGCCAGAAAGCCACATCTGTCGATCGGTCCCGCGTGTATCCAGAATGGCAATCGACTTGTCATCCGGGGAGACAGCCACAGGATCACAATATTCGGGGTGGCTAGTAAGACGACGGACCTTGCCAGTCTGCAGGTGAACAGCAAAGATATCGATGTTGGAAGACTCAGCCGGTGTTCCAACGTAGGTGGCTTCGGTTCCTCTGCCACTGAATCCGCGGAACTCGCCAACGTCGATGGACTTGCGGTTGACGGAAATGTATTTACCGTTGGTCACGATGGGGTTGGCTGTCTTGGGGCTGAAGAATAGACTGACCTTGACGACGTCGTAGCGAGGGACAAGCGGTTTACCAGCCTTGGGGTCGGCGTTGAACTCGAGACTTCCCATGTACCCTATCTGTCCGATCTTATCACCAGACATATCAAAGACGCTGAATCCAAGATGAACATTGTCGGGGTGCAGTCGCAACTCTCGAATGGCGCCGCCCTCGCCAGTGCCATCAGGACTGGTATTCCACCGGATGGGGTAGATGTGAGCGTGCTCAGGTGTACAGCTGTCATCGACAAGGTCGTGTTCGCCGCAATCGAGAATATTCGTGCCAAAGAGAATCCTCTTGCCATCGTTAAAAGCCTGGGCATAGTTATATTCCGCGGATGCCCCTCGTCTATTCTCCTCAGGCAAGCCACAGGTTAAGCACTTCCAAGGACTGCCGCTGGTAAAGTTGTTGCCGTCGGTCTTGACAGCGATGATCTGGCTGCCATTGTAAATGCTGGCTGGGTCTGGAGATGGAAGGGCGCCGGTAAAGGTGACGCCAACCAAGACATGCTTCCCATCTGGCAGGAAGCCACCGGCATGGAAGTCATCGTGGTCTCCGAGAGTCATGCATCCTGTGCCATTTGGATTGGCGTCTGAGGTGCAGGCTCCGGTCTCGTTGCTAGGAGCAACTGGTGGAAGAGGAAGTGTGGTAAGGCTGATGGGCTCAGGTTCAGGTGGCGCAGGGATAGACGCATCAGCTCTCAGGTTGAATTGGGCGTTTGGAAGGGCTGAGACCCCGGCTGCAAAGCCCAGAACCAGTGACTTATGCATGGTATGTGATAGTGTCCAGGGGAAGGCCTTGGCTGAGTGGATGCATGGAAGAAACAGATCTGATGAAGCTCCCGAAGCAATTTATTTAAATATTCTATTTGAACAAGCTGCGCTGACTATCATGGCTCCATTTGTGACATCATCATCCCTTGTGAGCTGGCCATGTTGGACGCGTCTTTCGCCCTATACGCGTATTTCGTATTTGATGCTTGGCCGCGCGGTCATGAATGACTCGATACAACGTCTTCTCCGGCGCTAAAATGGGGAATAGACCCGATATTGCTCTGCCGTTTCGTCACACCAAGTCTCGGACCCGACGGAGCACGCGAGCTGCAATGTGTAGACAAGGAACTCGGCATTTCCAGTAGCCAGGGCCATCGATCCACCGAGGTAGCGGATATGCCCTGTGTTACCGTACCATGTGATTAATCATTTGTCTCCTGGAAGTTTACTAGCCGAGGATATATGCGTATTCATGCGTACTCTTGGTTGGCGTAACTGATGTCAGATGATAGCGTGGCTACAGATGACGAGCTGTCGCTACTTGCTTGAGAATTGTCAGATCACGTTTTCATTACAAGATAAATATGCACAAACTACGGCTTTCGCAGCAAAAGCTTTGCCTGTCATGCTGAAGCCTATCTACGTTAATGGTATAAAACATATGGCACACGGCTTTAGACACATGCAATACTCAAGTGCTTGATCGTCAATTTATGGACCAAGATCGTCTCAGAGACATCAGGCAGTCTGGGGATACTAAAGCAGGTGTATTGTTTAGAGTGTGAATAGAGGTAATGACCTTGAAACATCGGCAGGGAGCAGATAGCTGGCTCGCTCATCTAGATCTGGAAACGTGACAAAGAATTCTAGACTCAATGCGTCCTCGGCATCAACTGCGCCGACGGGCGTCTTTATGATTTTACCCCTGAAAATGGAAGATGCGGGGTGCCATGGGCTTTGAGTGTCACTATTCTCAGAACAGGACAGATCGACAGGCCGCAATTTTAACAGCAGGGTTCATGATGCTTTTCGGTCAACAATGGCCCGATCTACTTGGAAATTTGGCTATCTAAAGTGTCCTCGCCCAGTCGAGATAGCAGCATCCATCTCCTCACAGACTCACGCCGACCAACTCCTCGAAGTCGTCCAATTCACAATGCGATCGATGTTGGTCGCTTGTCTCCTTGGTGTATCTCAGGCTAGTGCCGCCGGGACCTGCTGGAGAGAAACTACATGCAGTGGTCCTTCAACGGCTGCATTTCCGGGAGAATGGAACCAGAACATTTTCGCCCCAGAATCTCGGACTGTCTCACCCAAAGCCGTCTTGTCTCTACCCTCAGGAAAGCTCCTGGAGCGTTTCTCTGGGTCCGCCTCCCTCAGCAGCAAAGACATTGGCTTGGTCTTCGATTTTGGACTCGAAGTTGGTGGAATCGTCTCGATCGACTATGAACTGACAAAGGGCCAGAATGCAGTACTTGGCTTGGCTTTTACCGAAGCTAAGGACTACATTGGTCGCTCATCTGATAATTCCAACGGAGGCACTGTGGCTGACGGAGCATTGACTTACAATGTAACCTCGAATGGGCGAAAGACATACACAATGCCCGATGCAAGGCTTCGAGGTGGCTTCCGCTACCTGACACTTTTCCTCGACTCCAAATCCCCGAGCACCCTCGACATCAGCAAAATCAACCTCGAGATAAGCTTCCAGCCAACATGGTCCAACCTACGGGCCTACCAAGGCTATTTCCACTCCGACGACGTGCTGTTCAACAAGATCTGGTACGCCGGGGCGTATACTCTTCAAACGAACGAGGCAGCCCCAAATACAGGACGGGTAGATGTTACAAACAACCCGGGCTGGAGCAATGACGCGGCCATCGGCCCTGGTGATACCGTACTCTTGGACGGCGCGAAGAGAGATCGTTGGGTCTGGATCGGCGATATGGGCACGGCTGTCCCAAGCGCTTTTCTGAGCACTGGTGACGTAGAAAGCTCCAAGAACGCACTTTACGCCATATTTGATAATCAGGTGGGTGCTATTTCTGAGAACTTTACTCGCCAAGCCTGGTTGACTGAACGACATAAAGAAACCAAATGGCCAACTTCCCAAAGCTGGGCCACCCTATCTCGCGTCTGACAGTGACAGTAAGCCAACTTGTTCCACTATCGAATTCATATACTGAGTCTAACCCGTCGCTCACTAGCTTATCATCTTTGGACATTGGTTGGCACGTACAACTACTACCTGTACACTGGTGATGACGATTTCCTCCACTACGTCTGGCCTAAATACCTGAAAGCTATCGCCAAAAGCCTTGGCCAGATCAACGAGCGAGGTGTCATGAATCTGACCGGTCAGGCAGACTGGGGAAGATTCACTTATGACATTGGAAGGGAACGAGCTTCTGCGAGTATGCTGTATGTCACCCACGTGTTGTTCGCCTCAAACAATCACAGTCGGAGAGCCCTTTTTTTTCAGACTTTGCTGACAGCTTTGATAGACTTTATAGGTCCCTCATGACGGGAGTCGATCTTATCACTTGGGCTCCTACTTTACCCAATGCTTCAGCCCTGAAGAAAGAATGGACCGACTCAGCATCTAAACTTCAGAAAGCCATCGACGCACAGCTTTGGGACGACCAAGTCGGCGCCTTCAAAGATAGTCCCAACAACGGGACAATGCATCCTCAAGATGGAAACAGCATGGCACTGGCTTTTGGAGTAGTCCCTGCCAACAGCAAGCAGGCCAGCCGTGTCTCAGACTATCTCAAATCCAGGTGGACACCGATCGGGCCATCTTGTCCTGAATTGCCCAACAACGTTTCGCCCTTCATCTCTAGCATTGAGCTCTTCAGTCACTTCCAAGCTGGGAAGCCTGATCGTGCAATTCAGCTTATCCATGACACTTGGGGTTGGTATCTGAACAACAAGAACGGAACCGAGTCGACTGTGCCAGAGGGTTATCTTGTAAACGGGACTTGGGGTTACCGTGGAGATCGAGGCTATCGTTTCGATCCGAAGTATGTCTCGCATGCGCATGGATGGAGCAGCGGCCCTACCTCTGCTTTGACAGAGTATGCTATTGGGCTACGTGTTGTTACTCCTCAAGGTCGTACATGGCAACTTCACCCTACCTCATACAAGGAGCTGGCACAAGCCCAGGCTGGCTTCACTACCAAGCTCGGCAAGTTTTCTGCATCGTATAAGGTACAGGAAACTAAACTTGTGGTCTCCTGGGATACCCCTAAGAACACGAAAGGCGAGTTAATATTGCCCGGACAAAAGAAGAAGTCAATCAGTGGGGGGCAAGGTTCAGCGACAATTGCGCTTCCCTGAATGCTAGAACTGTAGACTTGATAAGAATAATCATCCTGCTTCTCACAAGTGCATAGTCCATTCTAGGCATCATTCTTGGTGATTAGAGGCATGACTTCCCAGATGAGGGCTCTCGTCTTAAATACCAGATCCAAGTTTTCTCGTTGTTTTCAAGGATTCAGAACGGAGGTATGTAACGCCGATAAGTTGGTCCGAGTATCGTCAGGGGATCACTCGGGATATTTGATGCACCAATAAAAAGCAGACAACACCAGACCGACATGTTTCATAAATAGGCGAGGCACATGGATTGTTAGCGTGAGTTAAAATCAAGAAAACATTTTGCCACAAGTCAACTCGGTCAACAGGCAGGTTTCAGAAAAGTAATCAAAGGCATTTTGGGAGTCACGTAGTTGAACTCAAAGCCAGCAAGGCATGGAAACATCACATGGATATGGTTTATATCAACAGCAGGTCTAGATTCATTGTTATAACTTTTAAGCTATATACAAAAAGGGAAGCTCAACTTCTCTACCACTGGCACCCACCAAGTGTGCCACACCGTTGATCCAGATCACACAGCAGCTTGATCAAGCAGACTGCGTGCATCATTGCAGGACAGGTTGTGCTACGTGTAGATTGTACTCAGCACAGCCTTAAATGCAACCCAACATCTTAGATGCGGAGAGCGCGGCGGACACGGCTGACGGTTCCGATGCACTGGGAGTACCACTCGTTGGCAGCCTGGCAAGAGGAGCCGGAGGGGCACTGGGTAGGACCGGTGTAGCCCTTACCACCACACTGGCCGTAGAGCTGAGCGACACCAGAGTCGTTGTCGGAAGTCTCGTTGCCAGCAGGAGCCTCAGGGGTGGGCTCGATCTCGGGAGTCTCGGGGATGGGGGTCTGCTGAACGGGAGCGTCCTCCTCGGGAGCAGCAACGGGGGAGGCAGCGGGAGTACCC
>JAJJWO010000528.1:0-26227 GCA_021655895.1 Fusarium sp. NRRL 66739
AAGCTTATATTTTATTATATTACATTTAAAGCCGCTATGCTTAATAAAACATATTGTCTGTAAATAAACTCATAAATATATAATAACTAGTTAATATATTTCTACTACTAAATGTTCCCTTTCTCTTCTCTAAGTGAACGATATTGTTAATATCATTCCTTACAGTCCTTTCACCCTAAAATTCTTCCTCCCCAAGGTATTAATACTCCTTTAATATTTTACTTTTCTTCCTCAATCTTCTCAAAGATCTAATTTGCCAAGATTCCAGATAGATATGAGCATGCAAGATACAAAGCTGGCGGAGCAACTCTTCCTGGATCTCTCCATAAGCGAAGTCCTCCAGCCTGATGAGGGAACTCCTGTCGTCTAGCCCTGGACGACCCAATATGTGAATGCAATTCGCGAATCAAGATTTGGGGATGCAATCTGGGCGCGATCTCAAATATTTGGGCAGGCACTTGATGAGAATACTATTCAAGAGAGGGTCACGAAGATGCAATGGGATACAAAAAGCACTACCCTCAACAGTACGCTCAGGCCGTGTCGTTCTACAGAGGTAATAGCAGCTCAGATGGCCATCCTGAGTTGGTAGAGATTATCATGCGGGTCGACACAGAAGACCTTACTGGCAAGCAAATTCCCGAGGATGGCTAAAATCTCATTCTTTGTCGCTTTTATGGGCATTGCTTTAAGGTTCTTCAACTGACAGGGTGTTGGCCGGGAGTTCCGAGTAAGCCGTCACAACCAAACATACCCTGAGGGCTGATTACATTACCCCCACTGATATCGTGCTGCGATGATATGACACAGAGCTAGACGCAGAACCATCATCTTGACCCTTTGTTATATGTCATCGCTTTAATATGTCTCACAAGGTTGAACATAATACGAGACTACTACTGAAGAGAAGAACACACAGGATTTGCGGCCCTAGGTAGACGTTGAGCCTCATTCCCTAGTCTACTGACCCCAGGACCGACGAGATAATCCCACTAATAATACATCAAGGATGACCTTTTACCTATTCCATAGGTAAGCCAGTCAATAAGTCTCTTAATTTTAAGTAAAAGACTAGTTTGCCTAGATACAACTATTTCTTATGCCTTCCTATATACAACCTTTCCAGTAAGCTTTGCAGTATACCCACCATAGCGGCTAAAATTTGCAAAGTCCCTCCCGATTAGCTTGATCTCGCCAGAAATGTTGCCGTTGTCTAAGAAATCAATCGTAAAACCTCCGTTGGAAATCTTATACTCAAAAAGACCTGGCGTTCCCCACAGCCCCGTAAACGCTCCATATCCAGGTAGGTTGACAGTTTGGGAGTTGAGTATAGTTGTATCAACATCTACGGTCAACTTGCTGGGTGTGTAGGTAACAAAGGCTAAGTCGGCAGACGGCTCGGTCGGAAATAGGAGGCGTCGGTTGGTGGCATAGAGTAAAGCCCCGGGATAACGCGTTGAAAGTGGCTGCTGAATCCAGATTGATACGTCGACTGGATTCACACCATTCTTGGTCCCGGTTTGTGGGATGGGTTGACGGATCTTCAGCTCGCCCAAAAGTCTGGTGGTAGAGGGGAGAGCGTTGGGATTCTTGGGATCAGGGCCAGGATAGCCGGGGAAAGGGGACGAGTCCAGAGTGAAACTGCATTGGACTAGAAGAGTCTCGTCGACGGCGCGCTTCTCAACCGCCTCGTTCGGGGCACCTGAAGTACGCTCGGAGAGACTGACGTCAAGTTGTTGCAAAGGCGAGGCCCAAATGCAGTTCAGGAGAGAAAGAAGGACGAGTGCGCGCATCATTCTCAAAGACATGTGTTGAGTTTAGAGACGCTGGAGCTTGGGCGGGCTCCATGGGAATATATAGGCGATGACCCAGGAGTGTGGTAACTCGTCACAAAGAGACTATCGAGATGTCTGAGAAGGTGGCGCAAATTCATTCACCTTGTACCGTAAGCCTTTTCCTTTCTCAGCAGTGAGTGTCAAAGTTGACGATAACTGCGGTAAAGTCTCTTCTAGTTTGACCATAAGGGCTAAGCTAAGACTACAATCTACAAACAGATACGGAGTAGGTTCAGCCAATAAAGTATGGAGCCACGTTACCCGGCATGCTCGTCTAGCTCGTATAGGCGAGAGAGAAGAGTGGCGTTAATCAACAAATCTAGACTGACGTTCTTTTTCCGTCGTAGGCTAAGCAACTTCTATCAAGTGACCGAACTAGACGCGCTATTGAGAAATCTAGCTAATGCGCTAGAGGCCGAGACTGTCATTACGAAGCCATGGCTTAGCTGAAATTGAGACCTTGCGGATAACAAGCTACTAATGGTGTTAGACAGACCATGAGTGCAGCATATTGTAAAAAGCGGTGAATACTAGCCTTTGTTTGACCGTAGATGGAAAGTTAAGAATTGATAGACCAGCTTGGGTGAATTTTATAATGTTTTACAAAAGAGAGGACCTTATTCTATCTAGCCACTTTAGCCAATTCCTGCTTCTGATGCGACAAGTCCCCATCGATATCTTCATCCTAAGACTTAAACACGAAAGAGCAGAATTCGTGGAGTATAAGATCCTTTTGAATATCTGACCCGAGCCATTGATAAATGTTGCAAACATACTCTCGACTTCATGATCAATTCTTAGTGCCTCAGCTGGTGCCCCGTAACGATCACCAACAAGGTCATTCTCCTCAAGTAAGTCAAAGCTTCAGGAAATCTGGCAGCACTCCAACAATAATCTCTGCGTTTAGTTAGAGCCTTCTCCTACACTTTACCTATAATCATTTTTTATAGTTATGAGTCTTTATTTAAGATAAAGTACCTATCCCTTGATATTATACTAAGTCATAAACGAATTAGAAGATCGATCTAATCGAATGGTGCTGGGCAATAGGTTAATATTTAAGACAACGATTTTCTTTATTGTAGTTGCGGCCATCAGTCCAATCGCGAATATGTATGAATCTCGTCCCTCCCTTCTATAAGTCGGCCATAGGAACATGCGATTCCCGGGTGACTTTCTCCTGGCGTTCATTATGCCGTTGAGGGTTGCTGTGAAAAGCCGCTGCACCCCAGCTACCGGCGATGTGTTGTGTAAAGTCTGATGGTAAGACCTGGAGAATAGATTTAAAGAGGTGGGCTCAGACGACCATTTGGCAAAGTAATAACATTATATACAGTGTAGAGATGATTTCGTTATAAGAGAAGATCGATGTTACTAATAAGATCAGTTAAGGTTTTAATATTAATTAAATAACTATGGGGGGTTAATAGTCAGTTGACCTATACTCCCTGAATAGCGGCATATAGCGAAAATTCATGCTATTTAACAATTCATCATAGTGCCTGTGCCGTGCAACCCTATAGTTCAAACCCACCACCAGATAATTGACCACAAAGGTGTGGTCAGCCACAGGCAGGTGGTCAATTACAACCTAGGCTTGACCATAAATTCGTGGTCACTTTGGTTTGTTCAGAAAGGTGGAGACATCCATTATCTAACATATGCCATCAAAGTGGTCAGTCTTGTTGAATATTAACTAAAGCATGTTGCTGATTGTCAAGTTCTGGGACAACCAACCACCAGAAGGGACACGATATTGGGCGTTCCAACGGGAATGCCAAAATTCGTCGCTCCTCGCCAAGATGCGATTCGCCATCGACAATTCCTCTGAGCCTGTCTGGTTGAAGCCAAACCCGACCACATTCCGCGATGCAGCCTCCAATCTCCACGCTTTTTCCAACGAGGGCCGCAGCCGACAACTATACCGAGAGATGCCGGGCGCAGTGGAATACAGCACCGCACCTCGTCTGAGAGAATGCTATGGTTGGACGTCGATAAGCGGCGAGGAGCTTTGTACCATGCCCTCAATCCTGCATCCTCCCGAGCTAAGATTAGAAGACCAAGTGCGCAAGATTTCGCCGACTGAAGAGTACCGCGCCATTGTATATGAATATGTGCCTAACAGCGACGTAGGCCTGGATGTCGACGTGGTGTAAGCGCAGCTGGATTTTCTTTGGCTGGGTGGATGGTGCTTGGTGCCGCTGCAGCCAGCGAATTGGGCGATGCTGTGTGCCTTTGGCATGCTGCATGGTTCAAGAGTCGGTACAAGCAAAGGTGGGCAAGAGAAGTGACAGAAATGTCTGTAAATCACGACCTGCTGAATTCCGTAGCCCAATAGATACTGGCTGAGATGTATAACCACATTCTTCATGGGCTCATCTTGTTTCGCGACTACTCATTAGCTTCAACGAGGAGTAGGCGTGCAAAGTACACACCAGAGTCATTAGTCATCAGATCAACCTACATGAGCTTCTTTCGTATATCTGCGATACGAAGACGTGACGCCGAAACAGAACAGCCAGAGCAGTAGCGTCGGCAACAGGCATCATATCGAGTACACGTATGCTGAAGTCTAATATACAGAGTATAAAAGACTTCTCTGCCGAGCTTCCGAGTGCCTCTTATTTTTGTGCCAGAGCTCAATGATTTATTCTATGTACATAGTATAGCTTTGCTACTAAGACTATAGTGTAAATATGTACTTTCTATAAAAAGTTACTTTCGTTAGTTTATTACTATTCATTTTAATTTAAACTTAATTATTATATATGTAAAGTAAAATAATACTTATAAAAGCTATAAGATATCTTAACATATTAAAATCCTTTACTTAGTATTTTAAATCTTTTTTATTAGTCTATAACTAAATACATTACTCTTTCTCAGCCTTCTTTACTTAAATTTATACTCTACTATAAGTTAGTTATCTGGAATTTTATAACTTAGTATTATAAGCTAATATAAGTTAAGAATGAGGCTTTTTTTGTTTTTTTCAGCTATATCTGCTACACTAGCGGCCCAAGATCTCAACGGATGCAGAGCAAACATAGTCAAACAAATCGATGACCGCGTTGTTACCTCAGTCTGCGTTCTCGCAGGTGGCTCTGCTGGCGTTACAAACCCTGTCAGCCGCCAGTTTTTCCATGTATCTGCAACACAAAACTGTGGACTTGATATCATGTATGGCGCCACGTTGGTAGGCGATTATGATCTTCAATATGGAGGCCGTTGTCAAGCATCTGTAAGGGGAAGTCTTGTTTGATAATTTTGTAACTTAGTCCAGGGAGGTTTCGACCCTTCTGGTGCAGTTAAAAACCATCCCTCGAAAGACCTGAACAATTCTATTACCTTACTTAAGTAGTCGTCAGAACTCAGATAAGTCGAGCAGTAGCTGTGAACTAATGCAGTAGTATATCTTGATCACAATGTCCATGTGGGGAGTCGTTATAATCCAGGTTCAAGATTCAGACTTCACAAGCAGATCATTGCGATTATCTATCCATTGGGAGCCGCGGCAAAGAAGGAGCCCTGGCAAAAACTTGTATTGGATCTCGCTGTGTGGAACTCGTAGATCAAAGGGTCGAGTCCGGATCTCGTACTCTCAAGAATGCGGGGGAACAGGGATTTGGCTTGGATAGCGCGGGATTGATGCCAACCTACCTTGTCATCACGGCATCTAAACCATGTTCCCCTCAGTGGTGGACGTTTCACGCTGGGTGTGGGCATTCACAATATAAGTCCATCGTCGACACCACGCTCTTAGTGATACCCAGTCTCGTCTCTTGCCATACTGACAAGTCAGTGTCATCATGGGAGTCTTTACCAAGTTCCGTTTGTTCAATCGAAAACTCGCACTCTCGTGCATTCTCATTGCTGTTTCCACTTTCAACTATGGCTTTGATAATCAGGCATTCGCCACCACCCAGGCAATGGACTCGTTTGATAAGCAGTTCGGAGTCGTCGATCCTGAGACGGGGGCTTATAAGCTTGAGCCATACTGGCTCTCGCTATTCAACAGCCTGAACTACATCGGTTTCGCTACTGGTGAGTTGTTTCTGAGCATCCTTCTTCCAGTGCGACCTTGCTAATCCACAACAAGGGGTTATCCTCGGCAGCTATGTTTCCTCACGATGGGGTCGACGCTGGTGCATGTTTGGCATGAGCATATATGCCCTCGCCACAGCTACTATTTCAGTTACATCATTCCATCGTGAACAGATAATGGCGGCTCGAATTCTCAACTATGTCTATGTCGGTATCGAGCTTGGTGTCGTTCCTACTTTCCAATCCGAGATCGGTACGTGACGCTTTGCACAGCGCAGAGTCTTTGTATTAACATTACCAGTCCCGGCTCAGGCTCGTGGTTTCATGGTCGGGTCATATCAATTGAGTCTCGCACTTGGTGGCCTAGTCATCAATAGCATCTGTTTCGGCACCAGCACCCTTCCTGACAACCGGGCATGGCGAATACCCCTAGGTCTATTCTACATCGTTCCATCCATCGTCATTGCCTTCATCTGGTTCGTTCCCGAGTCCCCAAGATGGCTACTGCGCCAGGATCGAGTCGAAGAGGCCAGGAATAGTCTTGTGCAACTTCGCCAGGGTGTCTTTACACCAGAGCAGATCGAGGACGAGTTCAGGGAACTGCGAGTATCCCTGGAACAGGATGTTGAGCAAGGTCGATTCGTTGAGCTTTTCCAACGGAACAATCTCAAGCGAACTCTGATCGTCATTGCTGTCAATTTCTTCATGCAGGCCAGCGGTCAGGCATTCACCTCGCAGTACGGAGCTATCTACGTCAAGTCACTCGGAACCATCAATCCTTTCGGGTTCAGCCTGATTACTGCCAGCATCAATGTCGTCACCTTGATCTGCATTCTTCTTTGGACAGATGTCATCGGTAGAAGGTATGTCTATCACCAATCCTGTTCTGACCCAAGCTGACGTGATAGGATCCTTATGATCATGTCGTCCGTCACAATGACTGTCGCCATGATGACAATGGGAGGCATTGGGGTCCAAACTCCAGTTGACGATGGTAGAAAGCAGGGTATCTTGGCCATGATGTGTCTCTTTGCCGTTGGTTTCTCTATGGGTTGGGCACCTCTCGGTTACGTCGTAACCACTGAAATATCGGCTCTTCGACTGCGTGATCTGACCTCGCGTGTTGGATTTACAGTCAATGTTATTATGAAGTGAGTCCTCGCCTTATCCCCCGTTGGTCAATGCTGATACATTTTCGGTACAGTTTCTCTGTCAACTTCGTTATTCCATACCTCATCTACGACAAGTACGCTGGCTTGAACAGCAAAGTCGGCTTTATATTTGGCAGTCTCATGGTGATTGCCCTTGTCTTTGTTTACTTTTGTGTCCCCGAATGCAAGGGCAAGACGTTGGAGCAAGTTGACTTTCTTTTTCAGCAAGGAGTCAAGATACGAGATTTTGGGAGAGTCGATGCTGCAGAGATGATGCGTTCTGTGCTGGACGAGGATAACGTGGATAAGATACGTGGATCTGCTGACAATAAGGTAGCCACTGCAGATAGAGCCGTCTGAGGACTTTAACCTGGACTGCCTCTCCTCAGTTTCAGAGCAAGCGGGTTCCAAGATGAGATGCATTTGTTTAATTCTGTAACATCTATTGTATGTATATCCTATGCGTATCCTGGAGGGATAAATCAAGACAATAGAGTTTTACATAACTTATAGTATTCTGCCACTTAAAAGATATCATAACATCTTTCTAATTAGAATTGAGACATGTTTGCGTCAGTATAAGCATTGAGTTCAAGATCAAACGGGTCCATGGGAAATTCTACGTCTTGCTCTCCAAAGGCCACATCAGCTGCACTGATTGAATCGTAATCCATAGGCGGGTAGTCAAGGGATGGAAAGGTGCCAAGCATTTGACTTTGTGACATGTTCATGGCACCTTGTTCCTCTCCTAGTAGGGAAAAAGGCCAGACTTGTTGGTTTGAGGGGTTGGTAGGTACTGATGATGCCATTGTTACTTGAGGCAATTCCTCTTCTTGACTTGACCTGAGGGGATTCGCTGCCGGGTCCTCATCTTCTTTATCATCTGGCGCATAAGCGTACTTGGAGCGACGATGCAACTTTTGCTGCAGTGGAAGTGCTCCTCCAGGTTTACTGTTTGAAACACGTTAGCTGCGAGTAACATATCAATGGTCGTTGACTAACGGAGATTCTGGCGTGCGACGTCTCGTACCCAGCTGTGGTATAAGGTCTTGAAGTTCGCTGATCTGTAGGCTTGTTTAGTTTCTGGCTGCTCATGGACGGACGAGGTTGGGTGTCAACTTACACACGAGGTAACCCACCCAAACTCGCTTTGGCATTGCGAGAGAATCGAAAGAATGTCGGTTAGATTTTGCTTGATGACGGGTAACGAGCTTTCTCCGTGCAAAGGCAGGAAGCTGACCAGGCGGTCGATAATCTTGACAGCTTGATAGGTTATCACAGCAAAGGTCGGCGTTCCGACTCGGCTGCTAGTTTCCATCTTTCGAATCTTGGACGCCATACTCACAAACTCCAATGCTGTGTGAAGACACCGACGCTGGCAGTAGTCTATGTACTCGACGGGAGTTTGTTCTGCTGCCTCTGGGGAGACAGACTCTCGGATGCCAGGTATGAGAAACCGATGAAGGTCGCAGCGACAGCTAAATATGAGGGAATGAAGTAGGGTATAAGTGCGTGCCTCATCTGAATGACACATGATCATGAGTCTGTTGTCATTAAGCTTCAACTCATCCTGTAAGGAATCATCAAATGCTGTCAGTTCGAGATCAAGCGATCGAAACCCTTCCCGGCTGAGATATGGACTCTTCCCGCTCAGTATGACTTGTCTCGTATACCTTGAGGCATGTCAGCAAGAACGTATTGAGACTGTTCCGGCGGCCGTACCTCAGAATCCTATCCCGTATATCATATAATCGAATCAGGTAGGCTACACAGTTCAAATCTATGTCGTTGCCCCCAGCTTTAAACATAAAAGGTGCTCTTGATCTAG
Organism: Fusarium sp. NRRL 66739; assembly: GCA_021655895.1. Taxonomy (NCBI): domain Eukaryota; kingdom Fungi; phylum Ascomycota; class Sordariomycetes; order Hypocreales; family Nectriaceae; genus Fusarium; species Fusarium sp. NRRL 66739. The sequence continues at coordinate 8,859 of JAJJWO010000528.1, forward strand.
ACCCAATCTGAAAATTGTGATGGCCGCTAGGTAACCGGATATGCATTCGTTGCGTGGGACAGACAGTCAGGTCTTCAATACCGCCTGAAAAGAGTCTATCAAGCAAGTATATAGACCACATCAACCGACGAAGACATTCCTGCCTGACAGGATCTATTGCTGGTCGTTCGTAGTTGAGGCGTTTGGTGAATGCCACTCTGGCTGCAATCGAGTGAAGTACCCAGGCGTCCCCATTGAAGCGTTGGGAGAAGAGAAACTTGACAACCAAGACCAGAGCTTGGAGCTTGGGCACTGAAATATCTCCAACCTGGTCAAGCACTTGATGCTGGACTTGTTTCATCCACACATGTGCCGTCGAACTTTCGGTATGCTGAGCGGACGTAAGCTGCAATGCTGAAGCACAAATGGCTTTGAGCAAAGTCTTGTCGAGTCTTCCTTGGCTCCATTCGGCGATGGTGGTGGCTCTGTGAAGAAAGATGCAGTCGGCAATATCACTTTTGGCAAAGTACGTATCAAGGTATTCACGGACAGAGGCTCTGGGCTCTAGATCCAAGTCCCTTGACGCACGCATGTTAGTAACATGGCAAACTTGCAGAGGTTCAGACGAGGCATACCGCTGTTGGTCATTGGCTACAGTATTAGATGTGCTCATTGGTGAATATTGAGAATGGCTAGATACCGACTCATGATGTGTCTGAGTGGGACTAGTCGGCGATGCATGTGTTTCCGCGGCAGAGCCTGTCCCAGAGGTGGCTGAACCGTCACCAAGCAGACATTCCTGTCGTTGAGATCGGCATCGGTCACAAGGGATAGTACCAGAACACTTTGACTTTGTAAGACGACAAGCAGCACAGGCACGTTGAGTACGACGTCGCTTGATGCCGGCTTGGGTTAAATCTTGGCCCTGGATGTTATCCGATGGCTCATTGCCAACATAGCTACAAACCAGATCCAGACGCTCACAGCGTATACAGCCTGTATGTCGACGATCGCATTTGACCTTTGTCGTGTTAGTGGAGAAATACCCGCATAAGAACGCAACTGATACCTTTCTCGCACGACATTGCTTACAGGCGAGCTGCTTCGGCTGTTGGATAGTGGCAGCTTCGCTGTCCGGTGTGACAGACGCTGGGATATCCATAACTGGGACTGGGACTGGGTCGTCGAGAAAGAAAGCGAGATCCGAACGACTTCCAAGTTAAGAGATGCGAGAGAAAAGGGGCCAAATCACGTCAAGGACGGGTCATATGGCGTTAGAGCGAGATCCACCAAAATGGGGAGAGCGAGATCCGGATGTGACCAGGGTATCGTATCCATCTGTCTATATTTGGTTTGGCTCGCGAGTCATGGTAATTCCGCCAAATATCAACTATTAACTGTACTCTTTCTGTTAAGAGGCGCATGGAAAAGCACTCACACTTGTCATATCTACTCAACATCGCTTCACAATGTCAGAGTCACACTCTCTGCCCGCTAAACCCCTGCCTTTGAAAGTCAGCTCCAAAAATGGAGGCGACAGGCCCAACTACATCATCTTCATGCCTGACCAGCTAAGGTACGATTCTCTCGGCTGCACAACAGGCCCCGACTCGGCCATCAAAACCCCAAATATCGATGCCTTCGCCGCCCGCGGGAGCCTCTTCACCAACTGCTTCACCCAAGCCTCCGTGTGCTCTCAGTCGCGATGCAGCATGTTTACCGGAACCTATCCACATGTTAGTGGACATCGGAGTCTGGAGAACCTGATCAAGCCATGGGAACCCAACATCTTCCGAAGCCTCAAGGAGTCAGGCTACCATGTCGCCTGTCTTGCGCCACGGGGCGATACTTTTGCGCCTACTGTCACAGAGCTGAGCGTTACTGAGTACGGTTTTCTCGAAACTCCCGAGTACGTGCCAAAGTTTGCCAAGGGTGAATCTGAAAAGGACGAGAGTATCTGGGGTCGCTTGTTTTATCGCGGCCTTCGCGATCCCGACAAGGCACTCGACTACGATGAAGCTGTAGTCAGATCGGCTTTGACGTGGTTAGACTGCCCCCCAGCAGACAAGCCCTGGGTATTATTCATGCCTTTGATTTTCCCTCACTGCCCCTTCCAAGTCGAGGAGCCCTACTTTTCCATGTACGACCGCTCCGCCCTGTCCAGCGTGGAGGCGACGGTCGACAAGAAGACAGGCTATGAACCACGGTATATGAAGGCAATCAGGGAGAAGTACGGTACCCATCGTGCAACTGATGAGATTTGGAGGGAGATCAAAGCAACATATTATGGCATGATCACCCGATTGGATGATCAGTTTGGTCGCGTTCTCAAGCGAGTGGATGAACTTGGCATCTGGAAAGATACTGTCACTATGTTTTTCACAGATCATGGTGAATATCTGGGCGACCATGGGCTCATTGAGAAATGGCCGTCGGGTCTATCTGAGACCTTAGTTCACGAGCCACTCATTATTGGCGGTGCAGGTTTGCCGCAAGGAAAGCGAATCGATGCCATGACAGAAATGGTCGATTTGGTTCCTTCAATGCTCGAGATATCAGGTATTGGAGAGTCATTTGCTCACAATGGCCTATCTTGGGTCCCTCTTCTCTGCGGTGATGCCACAACACACAAGCAGTACTCTTTCTCCGAAGGTGGTTTCCTCACATCCGAAGAGCCTATCCTGGAACAGGCACCGTATCCGTACGACCTCAAGGCGGGACTGCAGCATGAAGACACGGCCTTAGTCGGCAAGGCCATCTCACTACGAGATGAGAACTGGACCTATGTGTATCGGCTGTATGAGCCGGCCGAGCTGTATCACCGACGGGACGATCCTCATGAGCTGCACAATCTAGCCCAAGACCCGGCTCATAAGGAACAGGTAGATAATTTTGAAAAGGCTACTTTGAAGTGGCTTCTCGAGGGAGCTGATGTGATGCCTTGGACAAAGGACCCAAGGTTTCCCGAGGTGAAGCTCAAGAGCCCACGTGAACAGATGGAAGAGAGACTGAAGAAAGCGTCAAGTAACTGAGTAGTCTTGTACTAGACATGAAGGAATTAGTCTATGGTGTTTAGGTAGTTGGATATATTTACGAATCAGTAGATTTAAAGCAGGTTTTCAGATCCGAGTTGAGACGTCTACTAAACTTGGTCGTCTAATTGCGAAGCTGAGTTGGGGCGACGCACCCAGCGTTCATGCTAGTGTCCGCAATGGATTGCCCTCAATCTAAGGTGGTGATAGCATCCAATTCGGCATAGGATGGTTTGTAGGCTGGAAATTCTGGAATTGGATTTAACATGGTGTTGGTGTTCCCTCTAGTCATGTCCCTATTGTCTTCCAGCCCACTAGCACCGGAAGAGCATTTCAAGTTGTATGAGAAGTACACGTTTACAGCATCATATACGTTGAGATAGTAGATTAATAGATATGGGTTGGAATTCTAAGCTTTGAATACGAACTAAGGCTCTATGCAAGCAAAGGACCAGTTTTTATTCGGCCACGAGCTGAAAATAATTCGGTTCGAAATTAGTACTAGATGTGGCTTAGATTCCCAGGTTTAACTCGGTAATTCTAACCTGATCAGGAGGAGCTGAAAACTCGTTTGACTATAAAGTTCAATAGACTGATCGGCATTCCAAAGCCCACTGGCGGTGTCGGCACTTGGGCACTTGATGGCTTACATTAGCCCAGCCTCCAACGTTCCAGAAGCTGGATAGAGTGTATTTGGCTGCTGAGGGCCAGACCGGCCAGTTTAGACTGCAAGCCTCTATTGGTTAAAGGCTCAGACCCATTGATCTGGATTCGGGATCTTGTGACTGATAGTCGCCCCAAAGGACTGGCCGAGACGTAGCCAGCACGGAATACATGTTTTGAGGCAAGTTTTCAAAGCGGTTACACTGAATATAAAGACTTGACAGATACTTGATATCCTTGCATCTGGTTCAGTAACTCGACAGCATCACTTTCTTGACGACTCATTTCTTCGATCTACTCATCAGGCTCACTATTGCCCAACATGCACTTATTGAATGGCTTCATGTCCTACTCCGTCGCTACCTTTGCCCTTTATGGGTTATCTTCTGCGGCGCCTGGCATCAATCCCGATCCTCTCAATCGCCGCCAGCAACCTCAACCAGCATGCTCAACATCCCAAGTCGTCCAACATCATCCTTGCACGAGTAAGGTGTGGCATGGACACATTCCAATGAAGTTCATCCTTGAGCTCACGACTTCCAAAGACGCCTCTTCCTGTGCCGCAAAGTGTCTGAGGGCCAATGGATGCTCTAGCTTCTCTTCAAGCAAGATCGGTTCAACTTGCCACCTATACAACGCGGCCATGACTCGTGTGAACTTACCGCGTGACGATGTTGTCGACGATGACGATGCTGCCATCGTGATTAACATGGTGTCATGCTATGCGTTTCAACAATGTCCCAAGTTGTAGGAGTATTAAGGAACGTGTTCTATGGAAGGGAGAGCATTCAATTTAACTGTATAGGCTCTTGTTCGTTTCTGTATTGCTCTTTTCTTGTTTTTAGCAGTACAACTCTTCAATCGAGCTGAGTCTATTATTTGAAATATAGAAGACTTTGGATAATCATACGCTTGGCCTTGGGTTCGCGATATTGCCTCTTCATATTCGAATTCGGCAACGGGTTATAATTTCAGTGCGCACGCGATGGTTTAACAGTCAAGGCTCGCATCGCAGAGATCATAACCCTCGAGTCAGATTCTATCGATATCATGGCAGTATTTCTACTCTTGTTACATTAACTGCTATCACTGTCACTTCCAGCTTTTATCATTAGTTACATCTTCGCTGAATTGGGTTTCAGCTCATGGCCATATGTACCAAGCAAAACTTGAACCACTTCAAGTAGCAGACTAACCAGATATTGCCAGAGCTATCTGTCTATCTCTGAACATTAAGTGAATTAGTAACAAAACAAGCTTCCAAGCTACTAACCATATGTATCAATGCTCTTTGAGCCCTCCTACCTTCCTTATTAAGCTTAGGGCTTGTAAGAGGCTGTGTTTCTCATAACGGGCCATCCTGTAAGCTGCCAAGTCTCGATTGTAATTTCGACCAAGTATTAATCGCCCACGTGCATAACGGGTAAAAGGGTAAAACCAATCATGGATCTAAGGCTGTCGAGGCCCTACTTCCTGTGAACTGCGTAATCGTACTATAGGCTATGCGTTCGTAGTATATTGGCAAGATAAAGCACATCAGCCTCGAGAATGAAGTGTTTGACTTGCATTCTCCTGATTGGTCCAAGAGCTAAGCGAAGTGTGCTTGAACAGTCTTATCACCCAACACCTGCGGTATGATCTGATGATGGGGCTTGGCTCAACAGCTGCGCCTCCCCATGCACTGAATAAGGCAAGTGCCGAGAGCCTGAGTGTGGTATATTGTCAGTTGTGTTATGGCAGGGCAGTGATTTGTTCGTCGTTTGTCCCTCATCGAGGCCTCCCTACCAGGGGGATACTCTTGTATATAACCAGCCACGATAGACTCCTCACGGACATTTTTGCCCACTCATATTCGCTTCAAGCTCAGCTCATCATTGGTTCGCCATGTATATTGCGAAAGTCTTCTTCTTGACCGTCATCGGCACTCTGCAGGTGACTGCCCAGACACCAACTCCAACTCCGGCCGCCGAATGGGACCCCCGCGTATCAATCTTCCCTGAGGACTGCTACACGGTCCTTACGGCCGCTGAAGAGAAGGCCGGCAATGCCCCGCCTCCTCCTGAAGATCCAGCTTTTTCGGAGCTCGTTGTGTCTTTCGCCATCGGTGGTCTTCATAATACACAAGATAACTGCGAGTTACCAGTCGTGACCGGCACCTTGGCCGAAAGCTTCTCAGAATGGGCCAGCAGCCGAACGAATTGGCAGAGTGATCACATCTCAGAGTGGAGGGAGGTTTGGACGGCATGCAGTGACGAGCCCTACATCACAGATTACATCCCTGTTGGTACTGAGGTGTGTAGTGATCTCGTTGCAAAGGTCACTGGAGCTTCCAAACCTGATGAAGAAGACGGCCAGAAAGGAAGTGACAATGGAGAGGACAAAGACGAGGAGCCGGAGAAGGTTGAGGTCTCTGCGGGTGCCCGCTCTCCCAGCTCTCCCTTTGCTGCTTTTGTTGCTGTTGGAGTGGCTTTTGCTGGACTGTACTGAGACGAGTCGATGAATTCTGGCTGTTTATATGTGCTTGACAGAGGGAGGTCATAGCTTCCTTGGATATTGGGCCGGACTGTAGTGGAAGGATGAGGGCTAGAGGATGGATACGGCTATCTAGTTCTCGAGCAATCTCAATCTAATTGAGAAAGAATATAAAATCATGTGTAATAGGCAAGAAAAGTAAATCATAACTCTCATCAGTTTCCCAAGTAAGGAAAATGTTATTATATGCCGTAGTAGATACTAAGCTTTATTCAACTCTTTCGCACTTCTCTTCCACCCTCTGAAATTAAATTAATTCCTGGAACCGGAGGGATATGTCATGGTCCTGTTTACTGCCCATCGTATATTGCCCATTGCAGTCAGATGTGCCCGGGAATATCGGAAGAAACTGTTGTCCTTGGCCAAAAGCGTCAAACAGATTCAGCAAATCATTCGTCATTTGGTACATATCAGGGACAGAACTGCTAAAGTCCGTGTCAGACGGCATGATATCGTCTAGTGTAAATGCGTCGGTCTCTGGAACGGATATTGACATGTGCTCGTCCGAGCCGCTGACGGTTTCTACGGTAGATATCGGTATGTTGGATGTCCCGGTCTCACTCTGCTTTTGCACCTCAACGTCTTCTTGGTTGGCATGTGAGAGGCTGATTGATCTTATCCTTGGAATCAGACCGCGAATACTGTTCCAGAGCCTCCTAGTCACGACGTTGTGACGAGAGAGGCCTCTGATCAAGTCGACACCGTCGAGAAATGCGTTCCGGCATGAAGCTGCAAATTTCTCCGGGGCATGCGACACAGCCAGAAAGATGACAGCCAGCCCGCCGAGAAGAAAGTAGTTGAAGGCGTTTTGCTGACGCGAGTAGATGTCTGTGGTTGTGTGAAGATGCACGAGGACCTGTATAGTATCTAGGGCGATGTCGACGACCAGGCGTGCATTTTGAGGATTTGCGGCGATACTCGCTGGGCTCATGAGGTGGTGACGATATATGAGTATTCGAATGTAGTTCCCTCGGAGGTACAAGAGGGCACGGATGCGATGTGTAAGTCTTGGCTGTGCATGCGGTGCACGTCCAGCACGAGGGTGGCGTAGCCTGAGATGGGGAGGGATTGAGTCGATCCAATCTCCTACGCACAAGTCCAAGGCCGCGGCTGTCTCGTCAGGGATGACTTGAGATGCAGAGCTGAAGGTGGGAATAGCATCCCAGAGCTTGGAGCAGAGCTCTCCATAGCCAACCATGCACTTGAGGTATAGATACTCTTCATCCTAGGTGAGAATCTCTGTTAGCTTCGAGTCGAGCGGCTAGATCACACGATGCGTGTCAGATAGAGCGAACTTACTGGCTTGGGCAGTTCTGGGTCAATATCCTTGTCAGCAAGCGCAAAGGATAAGCTTGTACCGAAACTCCATCGTCGATCAAGAACATAGACACACCAAAAGACACGAATGGCTAGTCGGAGGGAGTCAGGGTCCTTGAAATTATCCAAGAGGCTACGCCTTCGGTGCAGGCCCATTTCCAAAGTTTGTCGAGCAGCCATACCAATTGTACGCCAAGCCAGTAGTTCATCGCCGGTATGAAAGTAGTAGATACTCTGGGGTACTAGTTAGCATAGGAGGGGCACTCTTCTAGGGCAACATGACTTACAATCATTGTGACGAGTTGGATATCTTTCAGTTCTACTTGTGGAGAGCGAATATTAAACATATTCGCCTCAACAGCCTCAACCATGGCTGTACTCACATCAGTCATGCCATGCTCCTCCAGGATTATGCCTGTTGCCACAGCGAGCTTGGCGATGGAAATATCTTTGCTGCACAGCGTAGTGCTTGTTTCGACTGTTGGATAGTCGTGTTCCGCCTCATTCCGGATGGCATGGAGTATATCCTTGGAGCGCATGATGTACTCATTGGTATCAATAAATGGATAAACTGACTCAATCTCCTCTTGGAAGGCGACGAGATACTTGGTAACATCACCCGCGGTGCAGCAATTCCAGAAACATAAATCAGTGGCTGGTCCAACGTCGTCCAGATCCGATGGGGACTGAGCACCGCTGGGAGGCATAGAGTCAAACTTGGGCACGCCCATACGGTTGAGAGACCGCTCGCTGACAAGGATGCCAAAAGCAGACCTCGTTGGGCCGATGAATTGGGGCTGTTTAGGGACTGCACTTCGCTGTGTACCCGTTGGAGATTGATAGTTGAGTGCATCTCGTCCACGTGAGGAGACGGTTGACGTCTCGTGTGTCTGCTCCTTGGGGTCACTCACGACGCCCATCAGGTCAGATACTTGCTGACGCAGCTGGGAGAGTTCACGCGTGAGAGCCTGCAGGTGCTGACTACTGTATGCGCATTGCTGGGTTAGCCCGAGTTCAGCCCATAGCACAGGTTGCAGCGAGCACATACTCATCGAGCTTGTGCTTCCCTGCATGGTGAGCACCAGAAGGAAACGTGCACGTCAAGCCACCAGCAATGCATCGCTCACAGCTGTTGTCTCCTGACGGTATGCACTTGAGCTTCTTCTTCTTGCAGTCGTCACTGCCGCCATGGTCAATAACACCCCCAACGGCCATAGACGACTGCACTTACCATGCAACTGACGTGTATTTGCCCCTTTTGGATCGCGGAGTGCCAGAGGCTCCATTTTTGCCGTTGGCTTCGGAGGCGTTGCGCTTCTTGGGCTTCGGAACGGGTCCTTGTTCCGCCGCTTCTTGGTGAGTTGGCACGGAATCCATGTTGATCTGCTGGTACCAGATTTCGATTTCCGAAAGAGGACGAAGAAAAGGCAGAGCAAACTTGCGGGGCTTTACAGGTGAATATGGTTTGGTGATGAATATATGTCGGAAACCTTCCGAGCTTCCGAACGGCCTCGGAAAAGTCCCACATCAACCGGGGTCGGCTTGTGTGGGGAGTGGTAGCGTATGGCTCAGAGCCTCAGATGTGCTGCTACTAAGTTTACAGGGATCTCACCATTCGCTGCTGTATATGAATGTGGCTTGTCGTGGTCCGGATCGCTTATATGCTCTTGGCTGGCCCTTTGATCACACCACACCTTGCTTGACCACAAATTTGGTTTTCAACATGACAATCGCAACCCTTCTTTTGTCTGTAAACGACCATGTTCGAGAAAACAAGGGCCAGTCGCTGCTCGTGACTGTGCTGGTTGCCCCATTAATCTACATCCTGGTTAACGAGCTTACACGATACAACGCAAGAATCAGCGGCCTCCGTGGGCCTCCGGGATGGCCGTTGATCGGAAACCTCTGGGACATCCGCGAAAACGCCTCTGAGAAGTATCGCCAGTGGGCTAAGACGTATGGAGGGGTGTATCAGATTCAGCTGGGCAACATTCCCATTGTTGTCGTCAACTCTGCCAACGCCGCCAAGACAATCTTTGGCGGTAATTCTCAAGCGATGAGTTCGCGGCCCGAGTTCTATACATTCCACAAGGTTAGTCCCATGTGTGTGTACTGCTTCGATATGATATGATCCTGACTTGACTCTGCCAGGTTCTCTCTGATACTGCCGGTACCACTATTGGCACCTCTCCCTACAGTGACTCTCTGAAGCGTCGTCGTAAGGGTGCTGCCTCTGCCCTGAACCGCCCATCTGTCGCTACCTACGTCGACCATCTTGATCTCGAGACTCGCGACTTTATCAAGGAGCTCGTTGAATATGGAGACGGTGGCAGCAAGCCAATAGATCCTTTCCGCATGATTCAGCGTCTGGCACTATCTCTCGGTCTGACGCTAAACTGGGGTATTCGTCTAAAGAGTCAACAGGACGAACTGTTCTCCGAAATCACTTATGTTGAGGAGGAGATCAGCCGTTTTCGATCTACCACGAGCAACCTCCAGGACTATATCCCGATTTTACGACTCAACCCCTTCACCTCACAATCACCCAAAGCTCGTGAGATGCGCAACAGACGCGACAAGTATCTCGCTTTTCTCAATGACGGGCTTGATGAGAGAATTGCCAATGGAACTTACAAGCCATGCATTCAAGCAAATGTCATCATGGACAAGGAAGCCAAGTTGAACAAGGCCGAGCTCACTTCAATCAGTCTTACCATGCTTGCCGGCGGACTCGATACAGTCAGCACCCAGGTATCCTGGTTTTTGGCATTCTTAAGCCAACATCCCGAGGTCCAGGAGAAGGCTGTGTCCGAGATTCGCAAGACTTTTCCAGCAGACCAGCCCATGTGCGACGCTAGGGACGACCAGAAATGCGAGTACGTTGCTGCGCTAGTCAAGGAGTCTCTGAGATATTTTACTGTTCTTCGACTGGCCCTGCCTCGAGCCACGACTCGTGATATCGTCTATGAGGGTGTTAGTATCCCCAAGGGAAGCATCATTTTCCTGAACTCATGGGCATGCAATATGGGTACGTGCAACTCCAACCGAGCTGTTTGGTCATGTCCAGTGCTAACTGTTGTTTGTTTAGACAAGGAAATATGGGAGGACCCCGAAGTTTTCCGTCCCGAAAGATGGTTCGAGCAACCCGATGCCCCCATGCTTAGCTACGGCCTTGGTTATCGTATGTGCACTGGTTACTTGCTGGCAAACCGAGAACTGTATCTCCTGTATATGAGACTGTTCAACAGCCTCAAGGTTGAGAAGTATGAGGATGTTGATTGCGATCCCCTGACTGGCATAGCAGACCCTACTACTCTTACTACTTTGCCTCGACCATACAAAGCATATTTTGTGCCTAGGGACCCTGACGCTTTGAATTTGGCGTTGTCTGAGGAATGAATTTGGGCAAGGACGCTGCTTATTGGTAGGCCCTCATGTTTATTATTGAGTTCGATCCTAAGACTGTAAACTGGTGTATTTAGTACCCTGAGGGCTCTACCTTTAATTACTGTGGTAGAATCGCGGTCAAGTATCAAATTGTTACGAACATCATTTATAGACATTATAGCATTTCATGCGTATTAAAAATAGAACTAAATAAACAAACTTCTCAGCAACTTTCATATGCAACGGAAGTGGAGATGCCATGTCTAATACTATGACTTCTAGGGTAGCTTTATGGTAAGTATACAGAAGTATACGAGACTGACTTCCTCTGCTATCTAGAAAACAGGTGATAGTTCAGACAGCGGCACATTTCTGAATTTGGGTCATGTTGTGACTATTATCAGTCCCAGTCCGCCACATGAATCGCCCCAGGCTACTCTTTCGATGTTGTTACACTCGAGTTAGAAATCAGTCAAGGCCTTTCCGTGCTCATAAACTGGCTGAGGCAGTGATGGGTGTTGCAAAGTAGCTAAATATTATAACTGTAAAGAGCGAATCCAGGCTGTTTTGCAGAATCTATAACAAAGAGATTGGTATTCAAAGTCAATGGTCTGAATCGTGGCCACCAACGCTTATAGCATTTAATAATGCGCCTATGGTACTAACTGTAAGCCAGTATCGAGATCTTCGATTATGAGTCTGTTTTATAGAGAATTTATGAGGGGGAGTTATTTGATTTGGAGAATTCACCGAGTCTCCCACCACGTTCCCAAACTGCAAGGATGTTTTATTACTGTAATGTAGGTGCCTATGAGTGCGTTCCAGTCTAAATTGGACGACATCCTACATTTTAGGGAGAAGCGTGACGCAACTCTACGACATGGTAGCGAGTGATCCACCTATTTATAGCTTGTATGTATTCAACTAATTCTAGTCCATATAGTCTAACTAGCCACTCACACATGAAGTACATCCTTCACTACCTGGTGGAAATGTAGAGTCTAATACTGCCCATCGATAATGTCTAGAATCTGAGTCTGGGCCACTTGAGACAAAACCAATTCCCGGACCGCAGCGTGTGCAGGGTCTGAGTTCGCGTAGTAGTCGCGTTCCGCAGCGTTGTTGAATACCATGACAAATTGATGTGTGTAGCCGTTCTATGTAAATTTCAGAATATATGGGATCAGTGCGGTTGGGGCAATGCATACGCTCAATGACTCTGGTGAAACGTCCTTGCCAACTTGGATGCTCCTAATATACGGCTTCTGTGTTTTGGGGTCGAGACACTTTTCCTTGAGGGAGGCGACGTTGCTGAGTGTCTGTTTTGAGGCGTTAGACTATGTGAAGACAGATAGCGGATATAATAGAAACGCACCTTTTTGATTGCTGCATCGTCTACATCAGGGTTGAACTGCACCTGGACAACGCGAGTGATACTCATGGCTGATGATTTGTTGAGGTTATTTGCGCTTGGCCTGTTGCAAGATAGAGAGTATAGATCGAGAACCAAATCAAAGATGCTACGCAATATCAATATCAGTGGGAGCTGAAGCGTAATTGTACTATTGTAGCAGGTAAAAGGGAAGGCCTTTTGAAAGGATGTCGTGTGTGGAGCCGACGCCGTGTTTCATGATCGATCACCGTCGGCAATTGTTATGTAACTAATTGCCTGAAGCGAACATCGAATCGAATCGAATAGTTCCGAGGTACCCGGACACAGAATACGACGGTAACGTTAATTCTTAGTCTATGTTACCGGATCTAACGGACGATACATCGGATTGCATGCATATCTCCGAATATATCGCCAGCACCGATTGCGTGGGGCCGGTGGGCGCTACCAGGACTACACTACAGACTAAAAGTACTATCTGGACAGCCACTACCTGCAAGTCAGTACCGGTATATAATAGTTTTCGGCCCGGCGTCCTTGGTCTTATAGAGAAGCTTCATCATATTCTCTCTGCCCAGAACAAGCCTGATACCTCTTCCCAAACCTGCAACCATGTCTCCATCGCATATCAAAATCAATGGCTTCGATGTTCCTGTCGTGCCTACTGTGACGCCTGGGGATGAAAAGGGCGGGCACTATGACCCATTCAACCCTTCAACGAGGACTCTGCCCAAGGGTCACAAGCGCAGCCCCAAGGACCTCGCATTCCCTGTTGATACGATATTCGAGAAGGACGTCGCAGTTCCCATGCGCGATGGCGTCAAACTATACACCGACATCTTCCGCCCTGTAACCGACAAGAAAGTACCGGCAATTGTGCTCTGGGGTCCTTATGGCAAAACTGGAAATGGTACGTAACAGGAGCCCAATCTTGGTTGTAACGGGCCCGAACTGACTGGGCTTTCCCTGCAGGCCCTCACAGCTTGGGTATGATTAATGGTCGATTTGGTATCCCTGAGGACTCTCTCAGTGGCTATGAGAAGTTTGAAGGATTGGACCCGGCAAACTGGGCAGCCAGGGGCTATGCCATTATCAACATTGACCTCCGAGGCACCTGGGACTCGGAAGGCGTTGTGCCGTAGGTCGGACCAAGCGTTTGTTGATAGATATATGACGCTGACAAACACAAACACAGTTGGTTGGGTGAGCAAGATGGAAAGGATGGATACGATGCAATCGAATACATCTCACAACTCGACTGGTGCAATGGCAAAGTCGGCATGGCTGGCAACAGCTGGCTGGCCATGGCGCAGTATTACATTGCTGCCCAGCGTCCGCCGCATCTCGCAGCATTTGCGCCTTGGGAGGGTGCCGCGGACTTCTACCGTGATACTCTCTCCCGCGGAGGCGTTCCCTATCCCTACGATTCCATGTGGGGTCTCCTGCAGGAGACGACCGTTGGCAGAAACGGAATCGAAGCCCTCATTAATATGCTTGAAAAGTATCCAGAGTACAACGAGTACTGGGAGGATAAGCGAGCAAAGCTTGAAGACATCACCGCACCTGCATATGTCTTGGCCAGCTTCAGCAGTGCACTCCATACTACTGGCTCACTTCGTTGCTATGAAGAAATCGCAAGCAAAGACAAGTGGTAGGACAAAGCCCATTGCACATTCCAGGAGGGAGAACCATCCACTGACAATCTCACAAGGCTTCGAATCCACGAAACCCAAGAGTGGGCTGATCTATACAGACCTTCAAGCCAGGACGATCTGCAGCGTTTCTTTGACTTCTACCTCAAGGGAGAACAGAATGGCTGGAAGGATACACCCAAGGTGCGATCTGCGGTATTGGGATTTAACAAGGTCAGTCCTCCATCCCTTCGTAACTTTAATCCAAAGCTCCTCCCCGTGAGCTTAGACTGACTGACTCTTCCATCGCAGCCCTCGCTCACCAACATCGTAACACCGTCGTTCCCTTTCCCGCAGGCCACCAACCAAACGTTGTACCTGCAAAGCAATGGCCAACTCGCTGCCGGCCAAGATGCAAAGGAGCAGACTTCTTCCTACAACACCGAGCTTGCTCCCACTGCGCCAGGAGCGGCTGCTGAGGAGGCGTCGTTCACTTACAAGTTCACCAAGCCCACCTGGCTTTCTGGTTACTCTTGGTTGGTGATCCACGTATCGAGCGACCTGGATGACGCAGATGTCTTTGTCCAGATTCGAAAGCTCGATGCAGCTGGAAACGTCCTGATAAATGAGAATGTACCAGCCCAGAAGCTTATCCCACCCGCCAAGGACGTCTCTGAGATGGATGAGGTCTGCTTCCTCAAGTACTATGGCCCCAACGGTGTTTTGAGAGCCAGCCACGCAGGCACCAAGGTTTCCGGGCCCAACGAGTGGCCTGAATATTCGCACAGGTCGCGAAAGGCAGTCCCTGCCGGCACTGTAGTCCGCTTGGAGATCCCTATTTGGCCCACCAACATGTCTTTTGACGCTGGTGAGTCGCTGGTTGTCAAGGTTTCGGGACATTACATGGCCTTGATGGAGTTTCCTTTCCTGAATGGTGCGTCTCATAGGAACAAGGGACGCCAGACTATTCATTATGGTGGGAAGTATGACAGCCACTTGGTTGTCCCTCTCATGGATCCTCTCAATGTCTAGTGGTTTTGAGCTGTTTGGGAGCGGTGACAAGATTGGGATAATACCTCTGGTTCTAGCCTAGCTACACATGAATAAATTGCAATGAACTTACACGCGCTGGTCTCGTCGTCTATCTAGACTAACAAGTGAAGACCAGTTCCTTGTGATCCATGACTCGTATTTCAGGGAAACTAAGTTGACGTACTTCCCTAGATGCAATGAATTCCTTTCTCTACCTTGTTATTTCTTACACAACGTTCTCCGCAGGGCGAAGTGGAAATAAATTCCGGTCTTTGTCTATCTCATACCGCCTCTCAGCAAGCCTTTCGCTGTATCTGTATATAAATTGCCATCATTGCAGATGATAGTATAGGTCTTGACTAGATAGCATAGTTTGGTTTTTGAAAGTGTAAAAGTTAAAAAACCAGTCAAGATGTCAACAGGAAAGGCCCATAGCCCAGGCCAAGTCCTTCATATCCCAATACAATACGGTTACCTATCGCATCGCAATAAGCTTCAACATGGCAGCAATCGACTCTCTGCAGAGAGATAGCATAGTAGTCGTGATAAATCCCATGAATGACTAGAGTATTTTAGGAATGGTTAATTCGTTGTAGTGGCATCATTTACTAGAGACTAGCGTATCATAATCTAAATACTATGTATAGAGCGGTGTTGGGTCCTGATCTATCCCTTAGGAATATGTATAAGAGTTTCTATGAAAGAATAATGTCAATAACATAACACCAAGGAGCTCGATTTAGAGGCCGTTTTGCAATAGACTTGTAGTTATTTAGTTGTGTGAGGAGGGTAAATTCTATCACACGCAACTTGCATATTCACCAGGAACCGTTAAACTTAATTGTCCGAGTGTTACAAGCCCTGAAAACCCACCATGTCATGATATTGATATGTTTCGATTTCTGTCTATTGCCTTCCATGTACCGGTAGTATATATGAGGTTCATAATGCTCGGTGGGCGGACGTGATCCCGATCAGGAGCCGTGGCACCGTGGTTGCTGGGCCACGAATTAGACTTGATCTGGCTCGGATGATGGTTCACGGAGATAATGGACTTTGCGTTAAGTATCTCCCTGTGGAGACCCGACTTAAAATCGGCACCTTTGAGTTTTAATATCATACACAACAACCGCAATAATCCCTGGTCGGCCCCACGAATCAGCACCATATTATAATCTTATAGTAGACAGCCTCCTACCCTCTCGTTTAAACCTGCAAAGAAAAAGATATCATTGACTTAACCAATCAAGACTATTCTATCACCCTCAGACCATCATGCCTACCGCTCAAGAGGTTAAAGGATTTTTCGCGCCGTTGGAGCGTGGGGAGATGAAGGAGTTCTTCAGCAATACCGTTGACGAGAATGTTGATTGGACTGTGAAAGGTAGTGAAAGCACTTTTCTCCGAATATAGAGGGTCTAACAAGTCTATCATAGGAACCTACTGTCCCATTGCTGGGCATTTCAAGTCCGCAGCCGAATTCCTCAACGGAACCAAGGCTTTGACCTCAACCTGGGCGGTTCCCTTACAGCTACAGGTCCAGAATGTTATTGCCTCTGGAAACCAAGCTGTGGTCGAGCTCAAGGCCATTGGAGTTACGTGCAAGAACGGCATGGCATTTCCTAATGAGTATGCCTGGGTTCTGGAATTCAACGATCAAAATAAGATCGTTAAGGTCAGGGCCTACATGGATACGTAAGTAGAGACTGTGTCTCGCGCTTCAAGTTAGTGTCGCATGCTAATATAATCCCCTAGTGATCTTGTGACGAGGGTTATTGAGCAGAACCCATCAACTTGATTAAGCACTGCTTCTCTCGACACTGTCTCTTAGACAAGGTAGCGACATGGAATTAGGATGTCTATGTAGCATAGCCGACATGAACATGATATTATTTCAAATCGTTCCTTTGACAGTTGTGTATCATTGTTGGTGAAAGTAAAACAATGCCACTTTCTCTAACTCTATGATATCTTTTAATCACAAAAGAAGCTCTAAAAGCTATGTCTGAAGATGCAAATATAAGAAGCTACTACTTTTTTGTTTTATAGTTATCTTACTCTTATCCCAAATAGGATAGATCAAGATATACAGTTTTAAACAGCTTTGTCATATTAGGTACGCTAGATGAAACTGAAAGGGCCATGCCTAGACTGTACTATGCTTTATCGACTCCTTGAAATTCGATTTATTTAAATCCCGTTAGGTAACCTTTATCACTTTGAGCTGCATGACCATGAAGCAATAGTTTCTGAAGAGGCCAAAAGTATTCTTTAAAAACTCTTTAAATACATCGCAATAAAGCCATAGACTTTCCTTGTCATAACACTATAGCACTGGGACTAGATTAAAATCTTCTATATTTCTTAATAATTATATAGCAATTATTATTATATTTAAAGTAA
>JAJJWO010000529.1:0-16970 GCA_021655895.1 Fusarium sp. NRRL 66739
TATTAAATTTATAGCTATTTTAAATTAATTTAAAAGTTTTATAATTTCTTAAAAAAACAAGTTTAAAATAGAAATTTCATTATAACACTTATGTATTAATTATATTAATAGAACTATTTAATTGTTTTAATAATAGCTTTACTCTTATCT
Organism: Fusarium sp. NRRL 66739; assembly: GCA_021655895.1. Taxonomy (NCBI): domain Eukaryota; kingdom Fungi; phylum Ascomycota; class Sordariomycetes; order Hypocreales; family Nectriaceae; genus Fusarium; species Fusarium sp. NRRL 66739. The sequence goes on from JAJJWO010000529.1 coordinate 151, forward strand.
AAGTGACTGTTATATAAATAGTATGTTAGCTAATAGGCCGACTTACTATGGCAAGCAATCTCTGTGATCCCACCAATCGCCTTGAACTTAACTACCTGGACGTTGCTCCACGTGATGGACTCTGATCACATGCACGAGCCTGTTAACAAATATGCTCTTGGCCGTTAGCCGTGATCTAGTTATTGCCAGAGACCTATTGTCAGGCATATGGTCGAGGGAGTACCAGTGCCTGTAAAGGGGTGCCATCAGGGTCTACTCTGGAGGTTGGACTGCTCGGAGATGGCAGTGGGAAAACGAATATGGATGTCAATAGAGACACCAACGCTGATGGACTTGGTACAACACGTTCAACGCGATAGTGTCCAGACAATTATGACCCAGTCAAAGGTCGTGAGGTCGAGACATCAGCTTCTCCAGATTGACTGACGACACCCCCTAAAGGCCTACATTTGAGGCCAGCAAGTGGATAGTTGAGTATGACAGGACACAGGAAGCTCTCTGCAATATAGTTCATCTTACACCATCCCAAAACGCTTTATGTTAAGTATAGGGCCGGCATGTTCTGAAAGACGATACGTTGATCTTGCCACTTGGTTCAATTTCGTGCCACCGCTCGAATGAACTGTCTCTTTCAAAGATGTAGATGTGCCTAGTCGATGCGAAGGGCTCAAGATCTTAGTACTTCCGGGGCGAGATCATCCGAGCAAGATAATCCATGGTAGGTGCCCGTTTAGCTATCAGAAGAGCTACTTGCTATAATCTAGAATACAGGAACCTAAGCCTCATAGCATATAAGCCTTATTCTATGCTCAATTCAGTGCCACAAAACTGTTCATATCCCTTGCCCGTACTTTTATCACGTCAAATCTATTTACAGCGTCAGCAATCTTTTATAGACATATTAAGAAGCACTTATGTCCACCTCGCAACATACGAAACATTCAAGCATGCCATTGGCGGTAGACGCATCACTATGACTTGGCACCTGACAGGGTCCAGTCCAGCCTCTTCATGATGACGACCAGTGCCCTGAACAAACGTTTACCGACATCATCACTACGCTCACGATGGATCCAGCCCAGGAGAGCTAACCACCCGCAAACTGGCCCAGTCCTGCCAGTCCCAGGTCAACGCTTCATGCCGTCCTAGGCAAACTATATCCAACATTTGTGACTCTCCCAGGCTTCCTCGCCCCAACTATATCCCTCTCCAAGTCACTGACTTGACCAATCCTGGCTGAGAACGGCATCCGAGGAAACTGGACGGAAAGAGACTACACAACTATGACCACTACTACCTTTCTATATTGTTTGCGGAATATGGTAATACCATAAGGATGGAGCCATGACAAGAGTCAGAAACCATAACTCGAAATTATATATTCGGGTTTCTGTCCTTTCACCAACCACCACCGAGCAATATGGCTCCCCCAATATCACATCAAGACGCAGCTATCGTCGTCACTTGGAACTGGCATGGTCACTCACAGTCTTTTCTTGACCAGATGCTATCTCCAGGGGTGCCTTGATAATCAGAGTGCACCAAGAATATTATACCGGCCCTGCATTCCACGGGATATTCCATAGCCGCAGGTGGATATTACTTTACATGTTCTCAGCCCTCATCAATAGTTGGGTAGCTTGTTGAGTTAGATTTCCTTATGGTTGGAAGACAGGGGCCTAGTAAATACTTGGGGGATTCAAAGTTTTACGCGAGTCATCGGATATAATGCTCCTGTTGTGGAAAAGTACTATGACTGTGTGTTTTCTATCATAGAAAAAAGTTTGCTTGATTAACAGAAGCAAGGTTTAACCTTGTAATAGTAACCTCAGCCCCTACGGCGTATTTTCATGACCCGTTTTCATCAGCATCTTAATCAAATCATCATCATCGAATGAGGGATATAACAAGCTAGAGAATACTATTGGCTATAGCTGACCAATCAGAGCTTGTGGCCGGCTGTCATGCTGATTATATAAGGGAATGCCGCTGCTTGGCCAATCACAGCGCCTGCACCGTTTCTCGGGACCCACATACTGGTCGTCTGTTTCTCAGGTCGCTTTCCCCTCTTGACCCTTTCACCATCATCAACGACGCTCAACACAACACTACACGTCCACCAAGGACCCGGTGCATCGCCCCTGCAGACCTTTATAAAATTCCGACTTGTACCCATCGAACGAGGGCAACCGCGTCTGCGTCCGCCTCCTTTGCTGGAACAACCGGGGACTGTAGAAGGGGCCTGGCTCAGCCCTGCCAGCTATGACCTGGAGGACAGACGTTTGGCCTGCCAGCTATGCTCTGGAGGCCGACAGGTCGCCTGTGGACGGAACTGGTTCTCTCTGGCCGTGACGTGACGTGACGTGACGTGGTGAGTCTGCTCAGCTCCCCGTCTGGCTAACCCCGTCGTCTTGCTGCAGATATGTCCGACATCAACATCTATACCACGACGCATGCTGTCGTCGGATGGCAGTGGAACCATGTAACCCATTCCCTAATCGACCCTGATCCCAAGTTCGCCAACATAACCCTCACAACGCGCTTTGACACGACGTGCTCACTCTTCGAACTGAGCATACCTGTACGCTCCGAGACAGCGGCATCTCGACGCTGTTTCTACGTCTGTGCCCATCAATAGTCGACACCTTCTCCTTTGCCTCCGTTGCAGCGGCTCCCGAAGCCATACGTCAGAAGCTCACACCTCGTCTCATGCGCCTCGATTTTAGACTCAACGGGAGTCTTGACGTCCTCGTCCCTACCAACGCCCAGGAACCCATCGTCCCAGCTCGCGCCCATTCAGGCGTAGTCCTCGATGCTATCCGTCAACTCTCCAATACCGCCTCCCTCTCCATCTACGTCCAAGATGCTATACTCCCTACTACGCAGCTACAGCGCCTAAGTGACTCTCTCAGGCAGGGTCTTTACAAGGCAGTCCGCAGCGGCCAACACAACCTCGCCAGCCTCTATAGAGGCAAAGGAGCCAAGATGATTCGTCTTGCTGCCCAGACTGGACAACAGCCTCCACCGTATCGCGAGACCACGCCCCCACCGCCGCCTGCTTCCGCTCGTCATAAAAAGAGACCTCGCCAAGATTCTCAAGACGAGCGCGACAATGCCATCGCCGAGATTTGGGCGGTGCTTGCAAAGAACAAAGACCGCGACACGAGAATGGAAGCCTTGGAAAACGAGAATCGACGCCTCCGAGCAGAGATGGACCAGCTTCAAGAGCGACTTGCACTTGTAGAGAAGCAGCAAGACGATAATGAACGCGTCGAGGCTCAGACGGACGATAATACCGCTGAGTTAGCACATGTCGATCTCGAATTGACAGACATACGGGAGGATATTCGCGAGTTAAAGCTCAAGGCTGATTCTCTTGAAAGGGGCGAGTTGGCCGAGGAGGTAAAGGACGATGTTCTTGAATATATAAGGGTACGTCTCTGGGGGGAGTGAAGCAGGTGCCCTCGCCTTTGTCCAGGTACGCTCTGGCAGTTCAAGACATGATTCAACAAATGTCATGGACACCAGAGCACCCAACGCAAGACGTTGCCCACCGTCTGTTGCAGCGGTGTGGTTATTTCACGGCCTACCAAGGATACAGGTTCCGGTTAGACACAACAGCTGTCCTGTCTGGTGCAAAATTGACACATTGCAGCTATTCTCGGCGGCCATCGTATGGTAGTCATAGAGACAGCGGCACTCAGGGAAGCACGGGGCTAATAGCCTACAAATATGATGTCTTAGTATCAGTGGGCAAGCGGATCTGGACGCGGTGGAATTACCTTGTCGCAAGTTATTTGTCATTAGGAAATGCAAATGCTTGTATGTGTGTCTGGAGGCGTTGGCCATGGGTGTTATAGGAGTAGGCTGATGCGGGAACTGGGTGTTTATAGAGCAAAGGCTAGAGGCAACTTGGCAGAGGTAGCCATATCTACCATCACATACAAGATTATTACATTTCCCTTGGACTGCCCTGCATCAGCCGCCCTCAACATCTCTTCAAGATGATGTATAACCAGGTCTTTTTCTCGGTGCTCTAGCACTTTCCCTTTCCCCCTCGAAATGATGGAACTTTTTATTCTTAGCCCGCCAGCAGCTGCTAATTGACAATGCACCCGAGACTTGTATGCCATTAACAGATGCTAAGACGTGGTCGGCACAGCTTGCTTGGAAATGGCTCAAAGAGTGAGCGTATCCGTATCCGTACCAGCCACCAGACACAACGGCTTGTGATTGGGATTAGGAGAATTTTAGAAGAGGAACTTCCAGACCCAGACGAAAGTGGTTGGCAAGTCCAGAGAGCTCAAGCGTCGGCCGAGTAGATATCAACTTCGCCCTCGAGGTTGCTGAGGGAGTGGAAGGTTGCGTGTTATTCCAGCCAGACTCTAGGGACCGGAGTAAACAGAGATTAAAGACCAAGCATACAAGACTATCGTGGCCCTTGTTCTCATACATAGGTCATAATCCTCTGTACTTTCTTAATCTGGATTATGCAGTTCATTGAGTTATAGGCCTATAGGCCTGGATCTGGACAGCAGACACCGTTTAAATGCTTGATTGTTACTGGTGAATTAGAAGCTTTGAGAATATTACCTGCTTATTATTACCCTTCTCCCTGTCTACGGTTTCAGCTTGACTTGACTCTGCCCGCCGTTGCAGGATTGAGGCAGCATATCAACGCCCCTGGGCAGGACACGGAGACATGCGCCTTGGAACTGCGGCAACCACGAAGAACATAATGGAGCTGAAGCGAAGTAAGGAACAGTTTATACCTATATGCTGCCAATTCCTTTACTAACCTTTATCTACTAAAAGTGTAACTCTATACACATCTAATCCCACGTAATAGCAACGCCATAGAGATAGACACTAGGATGTAAGATTCGCAGAGGCCATTCAGATAAAGAGCAACATAGATCGTATACGTATTCCACAAAGCTCGTACTGTAGAAAGTCAGAGATAGACCAGAGGTATATTCAGAGAGCAGTAGAAGGCCATCAACTCAACTTGTCTCAGGCTAAGTCAATCTCAAATATCACAAAGTGAAGCCATTTTGCTTAAGAATTAAATGTTCCCCCGCGAGGTGTATCTTGCTTGAATCATAACTCATAGATAAGGGTTATGCTAATGCTCAAGTATACGTTTAACGGAAAGAGGTTACGTTCAAGTAGAGAAATTCATTGGGGATTGCTGGACCAAACTACAAGGCCCTTGTTGCAGGCTTGAACATGTTATCATTAACGGCTAGGCACGCGGAATCTTGCCTAGAGACTTGAGGACTGTCGACGCCCAAATTGTCCAAGGATTAGTTGTAACGCGAACGGTTAGGTGCAAAGTAGTCGTGAATCCCTCTCTAATAACTCACCGTCAACACTCAGCGAGTACTACCGCCTTTATCGAGCGCAACAAAGCACCAGAACGATACTACTTTGGCACATACGGTAGGTTCCAACCTCGATCAAGCTTTTGATAGCCTTGTTCAACAACTCACAGCTTCCAATCATGCCTAATTCGATCGCGGAGGAAAACTGCAGTCAACACGCTCGTGAACTTCAGCGCCTCAACTTCGACCAATAGCAGCGCGCCAAGGACAAGAAGCCTGATATTCCTTACTTATCCCTTCTAGAACCAAGGGATATCAATCTCAAGACTAAAACCTTTAATGCTTGAATCATCTTTAACAAGATCGAGTTTCTAAGACTGTAATACCTTCGTATTATAGTCATAATATTTAATCCCGGTGGGTTAACTAAACCTACCGAGAAACGGGGGCAAAGTTTAATCAGGACGAGATCAGGAACGTGCTGTAGATCCTTTGTGATGTTGGCCCTGATATCTCGCACCTCAAGGGTAACCCTCTGGCTCTTCCCACGTCTCAAGACGACTTCCCTGTCTAGCTGAAGCCGAGGCACAGAAATAGTCCTTAAAGACAGAGCTTTTCTAAGCACAGACTAGCTTTAGTTCCTTGAGGTCGCTACTTACGTCTCGTCTCATGGGGGTGGTAACTTCGAAACCTTCGATTCCTCCCACCTGTCGCAGTGGGCCCTAAACGCCGTATCACTTACATGCGGCTCATCAGCGATAGCTCACACGTCTGTAAGTATACCTATCGGAATGACCTAAATAGGTAAGTCTATCTTATGCCAAGAGTATACCAAGGCGCCAATATTCTAGGGCATAGTAAAAGTTCTGGCTCTCTAATTCTTATAAATATTAGTTAGTGGTAAATACTTAAAATTGGTACATCTTATAGGGCGTCATCTAACCGACTAATTGCCTAAGAATCTAGAGCTTGTGTATTGTTAGAGTTGATTAAATAATACGTAGAGGTCAAGGTATGTTCTACCTGCGGCGCGTCTTACCCTAGGATATCAGCTATAAGCATAATCAGAGAGGAACAGATGATTATGGCTATATGGTGCTTCCTTTATTGATGTATATAGGGCTCCCCCTTTCTCTTGCCTTGTCCACCTTCTTCTGTCAGCATCTGTCCAGCCAAGACCACCAACTGTTCCCTCATCCGCTCATTCACTTGATCCGCAAACCTGCTTACTTGGCCATCACAGTTATTTAGATATCCTCCGTTGCTCACATACACAAGCCTATTGGACGCTAGGGGGATCAGAATGTTAGGGGCTGTGCACTCCGATGAGAACAGCCATACAGCTACGTTGATGTCTCGACTTCCTGGGTGGCGGCGCCAGATCCTGAGTCATCGGGGAGCCGGCACGCGACGAGGAAGGTTTCTTCAGCTGTGAAGCATGAGACCAAGAAAGCAACTCAGAGCTCTATTATTATTGGTCTTATCAAGGACGCACATCAAAGCTGTTTCGTATGACGCGGTTATAATCTTCTCTATGGCGCGTATCAATCAGCGAAAGTAAAGCGGAGCGGTCAACCGTAACTTGATATGGAGAAGCTTGCAGCGGAGAGCAAGAGTTTTAGAACGGAACGCGATATTCAGTAGCTTCTGGATCTCCATGCGTGCATACTTGACTTGCAAGGTCGCCGGACATGCGGGGGTGGTTATGAGAGCTTGAGGAATTCCATCCTCCGCTGGCCATCAGCGATACGCTTGTAGTTGAGTTTGGGGATATCAGGGACCTGAGTATCACAAGTGTATACACCATGGTACGACATGACCTAAACGCGTGCTCTTGTTAGGTTCGCTGGGTTTGAACCACTCGGTCTATGGACCGAAACAATCTTGCCATGATAAGCATCTACCACTGGCTGCCGAGGCAATATAAGCTTCCTCTACAGATCCAGTGGGGTGTTGTTATTCCTAGTCTTCCTTGGTCATCGGTTGAGCGCTCTGCTCTGATAAGTGAGAGAAACGAGGGGATAGTTAACTCTTGCGGCGCAGAACGACGAGGTCATATACCCTGGTCTATTGTTCCATCCAGCACTCCGCTTGTGTATTTGGTGGAGGCGTTTGGATATGGGAGGAGCAATACATGGCCGGACGATAACCCCGAGCGATGGCTTTGGTGTATGAATCGCGAAGCCACGTGCAAGTGTGCTTGAGTTCCTGTTGACGCGACTGCTGCCTCCTGTCTGATAAGCACGACATGAGATTTGGGCTTGTCTTTAGGTAGATGCATAGATACCATGCCCGAATTCACCTCAGGCGCCGTAGAACTATCCAGGACATGCGTCAAGCCTTCTGGCCCAACGAAACAGACTTCGTCAGAAAGAACCTCAATGCACCATGAGAGTTTTTGATTGAGATTGTACCAAGTCCACCACGGTAAGCGTCGATGTTGGTCCGGCCGAACACCGACCGACGCAGGCTCGGCCTACTTACTAACATCTTGGCCGGTCCTCGATGTTGTATTCCTACTGGGCACGGTAGCTTCACGACATTGCGTCTGAATGGAGATATTGCCGTCTAGCAGATCGGACGAGTGGATAATTATCTAATAGAGTGCTTCTGGCTCCAAGATAAAGTATATAAAGCCGGCTTCCTACAACAAGTGACCCAAGGTTCGCCAGCGACGATACAGTTTCGGCCACGGGGGTAAAGCTTGGGCCGAGCATGGTTCAGAGCGTCAGTCAGCATCATGGAACAGGTCACAATTGCAGGCTTAAATATCTTCAAAGACGTTTGCAGCATGTCTTGGAGGATCCTCAACAGCGACAAGGTAGATGTCAGGAAACGGAGGTTTATCGTTTGTGTGAAAAGGAGGATGCAATTATACTGAGGATTAAATTGGGTGGCAGGCATAATATGGATCTTGCAATTTGATCCAATGAAAAGTATTATAAGTGAGCACCCAGCCTCTAAATGAATTATGCTTGATTTATCGATATTAATAGCTCTGATTACCCTGTCTGAGTCCCAGTCTAAGATCCAGCCCCGTCTCTATGTGGCAGGCCAAGGAAGACTTGAGCCCCTGTACTGCATGGGTTAGTTGGGGTGGGTATATTAATGAGGTAATTTGGAGAGCGCCTTACAGCGAGAAACAATCGCTACCTATGATATCTAGAGTCATTGTCAAACCGTGGTGGTCCACTAATGTACTTGGCGGCACTACGACGCCTCTTGAAACGACCTCTGGGCTTTTCTGAGCAACTCTCTCTCAGCGCTCAGGTCTTCGTAAATTGTCATCCTACCAAGCAGCCAAGAGATTCAAGCCGCAATACAGAGTAAACATCAAAACATATACGAGTTCCAGAAGAATCACAATGACGCTCGAGATCGCGACGATATGCTCCGCGAACTATTGCAGATTCAGGACATCAAAGACCTTTCGACGATTTGCAGTCTGGAGATAGAAGGTGAAGCAGAGTGGAATAATTCAGTGCATTCAGCAGTAATCAAGAATACCGCTGTGGGATAGAAGTATATATATGTGAATGGTCTTGCTGCGCAATTGCATTATTAACCTTGATTCCAGCACCAACGCTATCTTCCGGTGATGCCTGACGGTTTGACGACATCGTCGTCTAAGATAATCGACTACGCCGTATTTATTGGTGACGGGTATTTTGACCAAAGCCTTCCAAAACTCGTCAGAGACTCAAGTGACTCCATCAATCACGTATCCTACGATTCCCTCCGTTACCGTCCCATTCTTCTTAGCATCGAGACTAAGTCCATCGCACAGACAGAAGTTAGGGCGCGCTTTCAACTCGGTATCTAGATTACTTCATATATAGGGAGGATCTAGTCACTAAGCAGCCTTCTCCCCTTAGACAGGATAAACAAGTTAAAAGAGAAGTTACTAGATATAGTTTTCCCGCTTATTTATGTTTAGTCTAATAAGTAGTCTCTAATGTTTATATATCTATTCTTAAAGCTAGATAAGTTAGGAGAGTTTTTATTCTATATTATTATCTATAATAAGGTTATAATAAGAGAAACTAAGTCTATTACTAAGGCCTATTAGCTTCTTAACTTTCTTTAAGTAATAAGAAAATAAAGCAATAAGGAATTTTAAGAATAAGTAAAGAAAATTCTTAATCTAGTAATATAATAGAAATAGGCATTATTTTAGTATAGAATATTTTTATTTAGTTAATAAGAACTTAAACCTTTTTATAGGCCTATGGGGTTTCTGCGTGCTGCTGACTTTCTATATGCCCATGGGGTTTTTCCATGTGCTGGTTTCCATACATGGACTCAGTTTATTTCTGCGCGCTAACTTTCCATAGACTGCCTTGATATTTAATCTCCCGGTGTCTTATAGGTCTATAATCCTCTTTTTTCTTCTTTTATAAATCCTTTTCCCGTTTGACAGTTTTGTTGTTTTAGCCATGTACTGGAAGTGTTTAACAGTCTTGAGAAAACCTAGCATGACTGCTTTCTTGAAAATAGACGATAAATCTTATATGCCATCGCTACCGCAGTGAGCCTAGTCTAAACGAATCAGTGCAAGGTTTACTGTCCTAAACGGATCCTAGTGCTATAGCGGTATCTAATAATAAGTCAGGAAAGGCCGCGAGGAGAATTATACCGAGTCCATAGCTAGCTATGTAGTCAGCTAGATCAATGGATCTATCGGCATATTTTAGGGCCGTGAAGTTGCATATATTTGGAAAACCGGCATAGAAGTAGAAGCGGAAAATCGCATAGAATGCCCGATCATTTCCACATCACTGTCCTGACACCTGGATGTCCCTTATATACGTCCATTCATGACCTCTGATTCCGTAGCACTAGTTGTATAGGCTTTAGCGCCTCCTTACTCCTCCCTATCTTCGGGCCAAATCATTCGCATTACACACACCTCAGCTGGAAAATAAATTATCAAGAGTTTTCAATCTTTCTTTGTGGATGACCCATTTGAGGACTTTGTGAAGCACCTGGCGGGTATATCTGGAATTGAGGCCAACCACAATGACACTGGGAATAGGGATAGTGAGTGGTAATTGGAGTTGGGTCTGTCGAGGATGTGTACTAACGACGGAGGAGATGTGGTTGAGAATGGTCTTTTTGATGGTCACGCCGACTATACTGGGCAGTGTCGAGATGAGGCCCTGTATAGTGAGGTGAGTGATTTAGAGAATATAAAGTTTTAGCGTTAATAATCAAGGACTTGCTTACCATAGTCACTGCACAACGTACAATAAGGGAAAATGCCCGTTCTATATTACTCTCAATTGAGGGACTCTAGAAGATTTCAGTCTTGGCTCCTAATCAAGTACAGCTCGACAGTAGCCAATGGCCACGTGCAATAGACGAAGAGCTTTTTCTAGTCCCATCTTCAGCCAACCATCAGTGTAGCCAGCCACGCAAACGGCATTCTTTAAGGGGGACTTGGAAGTGAGGGTCTGGCTGCCATCGCCACCTGGACCACTCTGAATGGTGGGAGACCGCAGGACAACTTAGAGTTGGAGGTTTAACAAGTTCTTTCAGCTAACTACAATGTCTCGTCATTCGCGTTAGCCACGGTATCACTGATACCGGAGTCGTCATAGGATATAGAGGTTGGCTAACGCGTTCACAGCATAGATATGAGCATTCGGAGAAGTTAATACGTCTTAGTGACATATAGAAAAAGACAAATAGACCGGCAGTAACGCCCCAGATCCGACTTCAGAAAGCCAAAACAGACCATTTGAAATATAGTGCCTATAGCAACATCTGAAGAACTGTAGTTCATTTGCTTGAAGTACTCTTCGGTGTACTACACTCGAACAACAACTCCGAGACACATGACTATGAACCCACGAGAGGGATTATAAACCTATCAACCATCACAATTCTCCTCTCAACTGTGGAACGGGAATAGAGAGCAACCCAAACCATGGCCATTATATTAATGGGTTATCGAGGACACATCGTGCAACCTAGTCAAACCCATAAAGAACCTGGATCGAGGTTGAGATGGTGCAGGGTGGCCTCCACAAGAAGCACAACCTGGAATCCCCGACTTAACCGCGACGATGCAAGACTGAACCCTCTCCCCTTAAGTTTCATTAGCTCATTCTAGTTATAATCAACTGGGACAACTTAAGCCAGGATACGCACACGGCATAGAACCCCTGCCACTCGCTCACCCGGCAGTACGCACACAATTGTATCCTACCACTTGCCTACGCTCTGGATACCTTTGGATACATAACCAACAAGGCCATCGGAATCTCGATCCGCAGCCTAGTCGGCTATGTAGTATATATATTCATAGACAAGCGCACGACAAGGAGAACATGTCTAATATAAATAAGGCACAGTACAACGTCCACGTCTCTATCGATGTGATCAACAACACGTGGAAGACTAGTTCGGTGCCCATATACCCAAAGAATGTGGGCTATAATAGCAAACCCCCATTGTTTCAATGTTATTGAGATTGGACACCATGGACCACGATCCATATGTTTCCCAGCGTTGAAGAGACTTTGGTTTATCTTGAGGAAGTCGAGCTGCAACTCCTTCAGCGGCGCCCCATACGTATATCTTTTACAGGACATTTCATTCCACTGCCCCTTTGACAAGGCGGTAAGGCCTATAATACGCCAATTCCTCTATAACCGTGAGTTCTGTGCTAGACTGAATGTACTACTTTATTAGTAGGAGCTTATTCTGTAAGAGAACTTAACTGGAAAGTCACTTAAGTCTATATAAACCTCTACCTTCTTATTTATATAGTCTAAACTTAAGTCTATATTAAGGATAGTATTATAATTTAAGCTACTTTAGAGGTTTTACTTTTAAACGGCAAAATAAGGTATAGTATTAGTTAAGAGGGGTATTTATACAGTAGTTTATACTATAATATTAGTTCTAAATAACTTGGCCATTATTATTATAAATGGCTAAGGGATAGAAAACAGAACAAATGCTATAAACGTTTACTTATCCCCCTTAGGACTATTAAGACTGGGTAGTAGATATATAAGTTAATGTTTAATAAAGGCTAATATGGCCAGATAAGAAGTTCAGCTGATTAAGTAAGAAAGGATAGACTGCAGTATTATACTGTTCTTATTGATCTTATGGCAATTAAAGTAGGCTTATCTATCACGGTCTATAAGTCGACTTATACCCCCTAACATATATATTTGCCATTACTAGCTCTATGGTCTATATGGTCGCTAAGTATTTACTAATAGACCATTTTATATATATATCTACTTATATCTTATCGTTATAGAGCAGCATGTATTTAAATGAGCAACTTCTGTTTGCTCCTCTGACCTAGAGCCAATAGCTGCTTCAGCTCTTATATCTATAGCTGAAAACACACGACAAGTATAACGTCTATAACCCGATACCCTTCGTCCCAGCCTTAGACCAGCGTGACACTATTTCCTCATTCTTCCCGATGTCGCCTTTAGTACTGCTCGGCCAGCCGCAGACAAGCGGTGCAGTCGTGGGCGGTATCATATGTTATACAATTAGACAATAAGCTGAAATGGCTCCTCCTTTCAGATTATCGGTAGGTCTTTGTTTTCGCTTTGGCTCGGCATGCATGGTTCGGACTTGGGAATACCTCATAACTTTCGAGGCTGAAAGACTTTGGGTAGTTCTTGGTTCTCTCTGGAGGGAGGACGGTACTCAAAGGCAGGCCGTTGCCTACGACGGTCCGCGAAACAGAGCCAGGGCGGATTGCCCCAAAGCTACACCTAAGTGCTGTTGTCGCCAAAGCCGTACTCGAGACTTCGAGAGCCACTGTTGAGACTCCCTCGGCTTATAGCTGCTGGAGATGGTTTCCATTCTCGACGAGGGCGAGCCTCTGCTTTGGCAGTTGCCTGCTCCCCAGGAACAGAAGACTACCGTCTTTGCCATGCTTATACAGCAGCCTACATGGTGTTGGTCCCTCTGCAATCTGAAGCAGATGGATTGAGTCGTCGAGGTCGGCTTCCACGCTTGTGACTGCTCCAATGAGCGATCTGAATATACACGAGGTCAGCTCAATACTTACATAGACATGTCCAGCAGAGAAGCCATGTTTGTTGGAGAGGTATGTATATGTCTTTCTATTGTTTTGAAATTTCTTCCCAACACAATTTACTCAGAACTGTCCGAGCCGGAATGATCACTGGAGCTTAGGTCTTCACGCCGGCCGCCGTCAAGCAGCATACGCGAACCTTCAAGAGGCCACTGCGGCTAAAGAGATATAGGACGACATCTTCTAAGGCATAATAGAATAACATCAACGCAAAAGGAATAAGACTGATTGAACAGTCCGTAAAGTTAGGGATTATATCAACTCTATTAACCATATTTATCAGATGAGATAAGTCGTCGAGAGACAGTAGAAGACGACTGGTGAGATATAGGATGCCAAAGAGAGGGTTTATCGACTGACTTAAGGAGCTTAAAATGGCGTCCAAGCATCTAGACGATTGTAAAGATAAGCATGAAGCCGGTTTGTCTGAGGACTTGCCATGTCTCTGACTGGCAATTCTGAGGCGAAGACTGACTTAGGTGATAATATGCAAAGGCTCAAAAAGCTTAAGGGAAATAGGAGGGACACTAAATGGAGTTTTAAAGGTATCTTATGAGCTGTCAGAGTGGATCAGCATGATCACACTCTGTTCAGGTAGTCAATGTATTTATGTGATAACGCGATCAATATGCATTCGTCCTCTATAGCAAGATAGCATATAGGAACATGCTAAGCTTATGCAGAAAGAGACACCCCATAGTTGAGCAAACGGCTTTACCTCTTCCATTTTCGATATCGGTCAGTTCTGCGAGCTTAATTATCTTTAGAGACAAAGGTTCGCTCAGAAGGTGAACTCTCCTCAGTTCAACGGCATTTCTCTGCTCAATAACGCTCCTCATCTGCCTTCAGTCTCTAGCCCAGCAGTTTAAAAAAGTCTCACCTCCAATATACTCCTTCACTACCAGGTCCTGGACACGTACGGTCCAAAGCATCACGCCGAGACAAGAATGCGGCACTACTTGACGCCATCCACCAACGCCGCTCAGGTAGGTCTACAGAACACTTCACGTTCCTTGGTTAGAGTCACTATTTTCAGGTTCCCCCATTATGGCCTGCAATTATATCTGTGCATAACGAATGAAGCGCCTCAATCCACGTGTTTAAGGACAGAATGCCGTATAATGACGTTTTTTCATATCTTATATTGATGCTCTTGACTATATGAGCCTTGTGAAATAGATGTTAGGTCATAAAATCTAAATACAACAAAATGTAAGAAGAATTGGATTAACACGAAAGGCTTGACCATGGCAATTCAGTTTATTATCCATTAAGGCAAGGGATTGAAAATATAAAAAGAGGGGAGAGAAGTAGGCAGCCGTTGCTAAGCCGCTAGTTAAGACTTAGATATAGCAAGTTCACAGTCGCCAAAACTATAAGCCTATTATCCCAAACCACAATAAGGGGCTAACCTCTGAGACCGCAAAGCTCACTGCCTAATTTTACCCAAGTACAATATATTCCTAGGCCGCAGTCCGCAAGGACAGGTGGTGGCACAAAGCCGTCACCTCATATACACAACGCCAAGCAGAAACTCTCAAATGTAATAAAACCTATAAAGAATAAGGCCACAATAAGAGCTAATGGAGGGTTTAAGGAAGGCCTAAGCAAGACGAATATGCAAGACGGCAAGAAGAAGCAGTTAAGGAAATCCGACCTAAGGAAGAACCAGTTGTAAGGGAGCAGAAGATAAGTCATAACACAATAATTTCAGAGTCGTCAAATGATCCCAACAAGTACAACCAGAGGTACATTATTAAATTGCAGTATGCTTCCATATATACCGTAGACTCTTGTAAGCAACTAATTAATTCGAATAACTAGAGATCCCAGAGGTCAATGGCAGTTATAAACTCCTAGCGGAATTACAATTCATCGATCTTTGCTTATTATACATGCTTTAATATTCTTAAGCTCGGCACAGTTTGCCAACGGAACTATTACACTAGGCTAACATATTTTGCTGATGTATCTATTAATAAATGGTAATAAAGAACTAAATCTTTAATTATTATATATCGGCAGGATATATCTAGAAGAAGGCGTGTAATCCAGCCGAATCACAATCTTTAGTATGACTACATCTACCATGGTTAAAAGCTTGGTAGTGCGTATTAGAGATAAGAGTTTGTTGAGTTTACACTGATGTATGCTCCCTGTCGTTACAATCAGGGAATTGCAATAAGTGCACTGTGATTATGACAGTATAATCAAGTAAAATCTTAAGCAATAGATTGACATAAGATTTGTGCTTTAGAGCTCGGTCAGGCGCTGTCTTAGCTTACGATCTAGCTCGGCAAGGGAAGGATTGTGGCTAGAAATTCTATATGCATCGATAGGTTAAGCGATTAGGACAGGAGGTTTATTGATCTCATGGGTAGTAGATAGTAGGCATTAAGTGAAATAACTATGCTAGAGATTATCGGCAAAGAATGAATCTATAATTGAGGTAAGGATCTAGAGTTAATAACATCTAGGGAAATAGGGCGGAGGGATCTGTACCCTTTGTTGGGAAGTGAATAGTAGTATAAAATAAGTATTACGAGGTATATGATAAGCCGAAAGGAAGACGATGTGGTTAATGGGGCTCTCTAAAGCTGGACAATTATCTATTAGTATCCATAGTTAGCGGCAATGGGGCGTATCGAGGTGTGAGGTTCGCGATGATCTGTCCATGGGTCATCGACCTTCAGTTCGCTATTAAGATATTGATGATGGCAGGTGATATTCGAAACATCCCAGGATTGGCCCAATAACCCAACGCTGGAGAGCTATATCTGATTTATTAGTTGCCTTAGGTAAGGATGATTGAGCGTTGGCATAGTGCCTGGGAGTTAAGCTTGGTGGCAGCAACTAACGGCAAAGTGTGGCGGTCAAGATGTGGTTGTATTGAACTCTAAGAGTATCGTTATGTTATATCACTTTGATTCCGTGTTAGGCGTCTCAACCATGTGGCCTGGGCTGTCCATGCCTAAAAACAAGGCTAAAGGGAGGCAAGTGATGGAACGAGATTCGGAAACCAAGATTCAAAGACATCGGCAGATTGCGGCCGTTATTGTGGGCATCGGTGCGCTCACACTATACAAGTCATGCAGGAACATGTAGGGCCCAAGGGTAAGCGGTTCTTGGTAAGGTCTGGTCTAGACTATAAGCAGAAGCCTGCCTCTGCATATGCTATTAACTAAGTAACTAGAGGGGTATATGCAGGACTGAAATAGGTATATGAAAAGGGAGTAAAGAAGAGAGAAGTATAGTGATGTTTAAGACTGGTAGTATAGCTTTAATTAATAGGTTATTAAGAGTAATATAATTAATAAGTAAATAATAAGGAAAAGTAAGTAATATATTTAATATATATAATAAGTGTTTCAATGTAATATGCCCTATAAGTCGAGATTAAGGCAGCCTAGTAGGAATAA